>MCJB01052042.1:2067-61000 GCA_002018475.1 Nicotiana obtusifolia
GGGGGGGGGGGGGGGGGACAAGATTAATGGTGTGACATTTTTTGCGGCAAAAGCGATGAAGGTATCAGTAACCCACAGTAAGAGACTCCAAGAAATCAGTGAGGATGATATTACTTTAATGGAGGAACACGCACATAGACTACTGTTTCCACACAACGATGCCTTAGTAATTTCTTTAAATGTCTTAGATTTTAAAATTAAACATGTTTTGGTGGACCCAGGAAGTTCGGCCAGTATTATCCAGTGGAGAGTACTGCAGCAAGCTAAGATGACCAGAAGTATAATTCTGTCCACAAAACTCCTCTCCGGGTTCAACCTGGCAAACGTGACAACCCGAGGAGAGATCATGCTTCCAATGTGAAAGGGTATGGGCTAGGCGTAGCGCTAATCACGCCCTCGGGGGAAATCCTAAGGTAGGACATAAGAGCTATTCTTCTGACTAACAATGAAGTAGAGTATGAAGCTTTGATTGCGGGACTTGAGCTGGCCCAGGGACTGGACTCCAAGGTCATAGAAGTCAAATGCGACTCCCAATTGGTAGTAAATCAGGTCTACGTGATCTTCGAAGCCAAAGAGGAAGGCATGCAAAAATACGTATTGAAAGTCCAGGCTCTGCTTGCACGGTTCAGGGAATGGTCAATTACCCACATCCCAAGAGAAGAAAATGCGGAGGCAGACACACTAGCCAATCTAGGGTCATCCACAAAAAATGAAGGGTTTAGACTCCGGTAAGGTCGTCAGCTTATGCATTCCGTATTGGGCGCAAACAACTATTACGAAATAAACGCGACCAATTTGGTACGAGACTGGATAAATGACATCATTGACAATCTCGAGCACGAAAAATTTCCTGAAGATCCCAAGGCATCTCGGGCGTTGCGCACTAAAGCAACTCGATACAGCTTTAAGGGAGGTCAATTGTAAAGAAGATCTTTCCAAGGCCCGTTGGCCCGATATTTGGTAGCTTCATAAGCTAACTATGTCATGAGAGAAGTCCACAAAAGGATCTATGGAAATCACTTGGGCGCGGATTCCTTAGTGTTAAAGCTAATTAGAGCAGGATACTACTAGCCCCGGATGGAACAAGACGCCAAGGCTTATGTTCAGAAATGTGATAAATGTCAGCGCCACAGTGCCATTGGTACATCAACCGGTAGAGCTTCTACACTTGGTTTTGTCGCCCTGGCCATTCATGAAGTGGAGGATGGATATAGTCTTCTGCTGCCACCGACCCTCGATAAGGTAAGATTTCTTTTGATTTTAACTGACTATTTTTCTATGTGGGTTGAAGCATGAAATGGTAAATTTAGATACCAAAGGAGATAGCATGCGACAACAGGTCACAATTTATAGGCGTAAAGGTCACAAAATTCCTTGAAGACTTGAAAATCAAAAGAATCACATCATCACCTTATCACTCGAGCGCAAACGGTCAAGTAGAATCAATAAACAAGGTGATTATCGAGAATCTCAAAAAGAGATAGGAAGCAGCCAAAGGCAAATGGCCCGAAGAGCTACTAGGAGTGTTGTGGGCATATCGAACAACAGCCAAATCGAGCACGGGAGAGACTCCTTTCTATCTTGTATACGGAGCAAAAGCCTTGATCTCGGTGGAAGTAAGAGAACCTACCCTGCGATACTTTCGAATGGATGAAGAAACAAACAATGAAGCATTATAGGTCAAATTGGAGCTGCTTGGCGAACGCAAGCACTTGGCTCATATAAGGATGGCAGCCCAAAAACAGAGAATGAAAAGATATTACAATCGAAGAGCCAATCTCCATTATTTCAAAGTAGGAGATTGGATTTTAAGAAAAGTGACTCAAAACACCCGGGAACTCAACGTAGGAAAGCTAGGTCCGACATAGGAAGGCCCCCACCGGATTTCAGCTGTCACTAGGAAAGGGTCCTATGAATTGGAAAATCAATATGGAGTAGAGTTGTCGAGCAACTAGAATGTGGCAAACCTCAAAAATACTATTGTTGATGAGCACCGCCTATACTGAAGTGTTGCACTATCTTTCCGTTCGCCCAGTTTTTGTCCCAATTGGGTTTTTCTGGCAAGGTTTTTAACAAGGCAGCAACGGAAAGCATACTACAGAGGAAGCTTCATCGGAAAAAATAAGACATTTAAATGACAAGGCATGCAAGCAACGAGCCACAACGGAGCGGTTAGATAATCTTTTTCTCGGTAGCAAAGTTCTTACCTAGAAGTAAAGTTTGCTATCGGCCAAAGGTTACCCGACCATTCATGAGTGCAAGCCACCAGGGGATTGTTAGATAATCTCTGGAAATAGCAAAGTTCCTAAGAGGAAGTGAAGCTTGCTATCGAACTAAAGATTATCCAACCATTCACTAGTGCAATCTTCAAAGGAATAAGACTTCTAGTGTTCAAATTCGCATTCTTCGCATTCGAACCCTGGGGGGAATGATATGAGAACATGGCAACAATGACTGCCACATCGACCGGGACTACGAAATTCAGAAACAAAGTTGTATCATTGGTACCAGGGACTGCGCGACCAGCCCCGTAGAAACAAGTTGTACAAGTTAGCCACAAGTAATGGCAATTTCTTTTTAGGAGAACGAATGCTTATGTACTTTTGCTATTGGAAGAAATAAGGTAAAGTCCTTTTATTTTTATCTTTTTTCTTGTCCAAATAATGAATTAATTTTATTATTTGAAAGTTAAACAAGTACTTCAAATGCTAGTATCGAATTGAACATGAGACGTCCTCTTTAAGAGAATCGTAAACATAAGAGGACCCTCTCTGATGAAACCCTCACGCTAAAGGGTTGATTTCGGAAGAACTTATGCCCGAAATCCAAATTTTATCAGCAAAAAACACACCTGAAGCCTCGCATAACTCGACGCAAAAAGTAAAACTTGCACAATACTAGCGAAAAGTACGCAAAGAGAAAAACTTGTGCAATACTTAAACAAAAAAATACTTCTACATACAACAAACGTGCCAAGCAGCACGGGTACAAAATTATGGAAAAGAAAAGAAAAGTGAAAATAAAACAAAAGCTAAGCTACTGCATCCCCAAAATCCGGAGGAAGATAAGCATCTGCACCCCTAGGAGAAGTAGGCAGATCCGCCGCTAGCTCAAGATCTTGGCCTTCACCATCATCCCCTTCAGGTTCTTCATCAGTTCCTGAGAACTCAGACTTGGAACCAGAAGAGTCAGTAGCATCAGGTTGGACCAGAAGACCCCTTCGGGCAGTTTACTCCAGCTGACAAGCCCTGGTGATTTCGGCATCAAACTCATTGACACCCGCTTTGGCTTCTTTCAGGGTTTTTCTCCCCATGTTGTACATAGAATATGTTTTCTCAACAATGAGGGAAGTCGCTCGGCACTGAAGTTCTTATTTAAGACGGTCAACCTCGGTCGAAAGGTTATCCCGCTCAGATCTAATGGCCCGGAGGCTGACATCAAGGTCACAGACAGTGGAGTTAAAAACTTTATTATGCTCCATGACTCTCTTATGACTGTCTTATGCCTCTCTTCCAACCATGCATACTTCTCCTTGGCAGAAGCAATTTCTTCAGGTTTGGAGTTCAAGGTTGCCTCCAAATTATTCAATCTTTCAGTAGAGGTAGCCTCGCGATTGGATGCACCAAGAACGGCATTCTTGACCTCAACCTACTTTGCCTTAGCTTCTTCAAATTCTACCCTTAACAGGGCGGCCTCTTGGCCAATGGTCACTACCTCTTGCTCACTTTGCTGCAGCTGAGCTTCTAACTCAGCGGCCTCAACAGCTTGTGCTTCCTGTACCAGGAGGCGAGCAGCAATTTGATCCCGCTCGGCCAACAATTTATTCTGCTTGGAGGTGAGTTTGTCCTTGTCAAGGATCTACCTCTAAAGGACCTCGAAAGCAAGGAAGTTAGCCTGCAAAACAGAAGTACAAACTAAAAACCCTGCCATAACAAAGATAGAAGAAACAACAGATAAAGATTGTACCGCCACTGCATTATGCATGGCATTGTTCAACAAACACTCTCCAGAGAGAGATTGTATTTTATTTCTATCCTTTTCTGAAGCCAGAGGCTTTAACAAAGTTCCAATGGTCGTGACAGCAGATGGCATCCTCCTCCTCTGAGAATCTTCGGAGGAGGCAAAATAATTATGCTCGAAATTCCCATGAACTGGGGACTGGGGAAGAGGGACATCCTCCTCTCGGACAACTGCGGCCGGTGGAGATGATGTAGCAGTTGCTGGTGGCAAAGGCAAAGTTGGCGAAGAAGGAGATGAAGTTGAGGGAGTTGTAGGTTAAGAAGCAGTTGTGGCAAAAGCTGTGCTAGTTGTTGGTTGCTCATCAACCGAAGATGGGAGATACTCGGTACCCAGCCTCACGGTACCGAGAACAGCGACTGGGACTCAAAAGCGAGAGTTAGCATCTTCCACTACATCATATTCCCCCCAGAGCGTCGGGATGTCGTCCTTAGTTGGCATAACTAGATCAACAGATTGAGCATTCTGTTAAACTGATGAAGGTCGTCCTCTTCTATGTAGAGAAGCCCCCTCATCACTGACTCCTCCATCATCATCGATCACCATAGTGTCTATGGCTGGCTCGGGCACAACGTTCATCACCACAACGTCCACGGATGGCTTGGGCGCAGAGCTCTTTGCCTTTTTATTGTTACCCTCGGTCGTGGAGAGACATCGCCTTTTTTGGTTCTTGTTCTCCAACTGGGGACTCCGAGAAGAAGCACCTACACCGAAAGCAGGACTGGTGACACCTGCTCGGGTGAAAGTCTCCTGCAGTAACTCACCGCATCAGCATGAGCAGCCAAAACATCCTCCTCGGGGACGGTAACAGAGCCCTGCGGAAGACCTGAATTCAACAGGAAAGAAAAGTTAACCAGTTTTCCTACACAAAAGGTAAAAACAAGATAAGTTCAACCTATCATAATTTATGGCCTTCCACCCGTATTTAAGAGCCAGTTCTTTACACTTGCAGGTCTCGAGCGAGTGACATCTAACATCTTCTGGACCTACTAGTCTAAACCTTCAACCCTTGGTGGTGTCCACCGAGTTGCTGAGATAGTGAACGAAGAAGGATCAATACTAGAAATGGGCAATCTTTAACGAGAAGGAAAGACAGACGATGAACTTACGAGTGCGGTTCCATGATTCAAGAAAAGATGGAGTCATGGCCACAGTGATGTCCCTGGTAGCGACTGCAACGAACTGCTCCATCCATCCATGGTCGTTGTCATCGTCAATGCTGGTTAGCAAATCATGGTGATCACGTTTGCTGAAGTTTATCATTCCCCCACGGAAAATCTTGGGGGAATAAAGGTTTATCAGTCGAGCTAAGGATAGCTCTTCTCCCTTCTCCTGGCATAGACGCCAAAGACAAGCAACAGCTCGCCACATGGAAGGGCTCACATGTGCCAAGAAGACTTGGTAACGGAGGAAGAACTCCAAGATAACGAAGTCAAGCTCCCCGCTCAATGAGAACGGGCCCAAAGTGAAGGGGTACGTAAAACCCTTCTTGTAGAAGGTTACCCGCTCCGCCAAGTCAGGAGCAATGACGTTCTTCAAATCTTGACAACCACTGTCTTCCTTCACAGTAGGGACGCTAGAAGAATGGATTGAAGAAGAATACACGCCAACAGCCCATGTGCCGGGGTTAGCAGAAGGGTACTTCTCTTCGAAGTCCTTAGTTATAGTAAGAATTTTGGGAATGATGGTGCTCATTGTGGGAGGAGAAGCATCATTGGTACTTTCTTTGTTCTTTGAAGTACTGGAATTTCTAGAAGAGGAGGCCATTGTTATCATAAGAGAATAAGGGTTTTTCTCTGAAGAAGAAGATTGGAGGAATGGAAAACAAATGTGAGTTGAGTAAAGAGAGTTTAGAAAATTTTGAAGTGTAAAAGGAGAAGGTTTATGCGTATAAGTAAGGGAAAGGGAATAGGTGGCTAAAATCGTGACCATAATTACCTTGATAACCAGAAAAAGTATTGTTGAATCATAGGATGACGCGTGTTCGGGGCATTAAATGCGGAGAGACATGCGTCTAATTAACCGTTAAAAACTTTTTAGAGGGGGTCAAAGAATTTCCCCCCAATAAAGGTATCCTTACCAACTTCCAGGTGATACAAGGATGTGCCACCGGAAAGCAGAAGGACTATCTGTATAGGGTCAAATATGTTCATATTAAATGCTCGCATAATAAAGCGACACGTGGAGCCGAAAGCAGAAGGCAATCAGGTCCGAAGGCAAAAATCTCGTTTTTTTCTAAGGGAATGATGTTCATAAAGGCGAAATAAATGTTTGTTACCCGGTAGCATTTAATGGAGAATTTCTATAGCATTAAGTACGTAATTCGTTACAGAAAGTATGTAATTGTCATTTAAGAGGAGCTTGATCCTAAGACCTTGTTCCCTAGGTGCAGCTATAAATAATGAGCTCAACAGCCATTGTAGAGAGAGAATTTTCTGACAAACTTATGATGTACACTGTTCAAATAGTATTTTATCTTCTTGCTTATTAATATAGTTACTTCTGCCTCCAGAAGCTCTGCTCCCGGAAACAAGATTCTTGCTGTCTTATCTTAATTTTCACGCTATGTGTTACATTCTTGTTTAATTTATTTGTCATTTTTGAGATTAAATTGATTCACTTGTCTATAAACCGCGTATAAATTTTACCGTACCATTTTAGGGGTAAACAGTTTTTATATGCATATTAAATTTAATGATTTAAATAATACAACAACATCGTCCGTTTTGGTCTTTTTTTTTTTAATCATCGGATGTCCCCGAAACAACCTTTTTTATTTAAAAAATTGTAATTTTGTGATTATGGCATCCTCTGTTTCTTCCTTTTTTTTAAAGTATTATAAGTTTTTTTAAAGTACGAAATTTAATCTATAAGAACAAAAGATGCCGCATTATTTAGCTTCTAAACGTAATTGTTTATTCAATTATCAAGCCGGCTTCGATTAATTAGTGTGTGTACGTGATAGAATTTCTTTTCTTTATTTTTCTTGGCGGCTATTCTTTCTTTTGGATTATATAGACCTCTCTTTTTTCTTTTTTTAAAAATCCAAGAGGGTTCAATAATAATATTGGAGTCGCTAATGTTATGTCGGCTGAGGCAGACGAGTCAACCCATAGAACAATAAAACAAAATTATAGTACCGTTATAAAAATGAAATAAAACTCTTTTGTTAGCCTGGATTAAATAATCTATATTTATATCTATATAAAAGCATAAATATAATGTCGGTTTATAAAATAATCTTATAATATTAAGCATAATAATTCATAATAAAAGGACATGTTCTAAATATTAGCCTTATAATCCTATTAGTTTTAGGACATAATACTACACGTTAGGAATCCCACGTGATTACCTTTAGGAATTCTATTAGTATAATTACTTTCGGGCTGTCTAATTTGTATAAACAAGTAAATATCTTTAGTCATGTAATCGTATTACTTTTAGGATATACATCTTTAAAATTCCTATTACTAATTTAATTTGGAAACGTATTATAATGTCCTATTATTAATTTAATTTAAGAATGTATTACATTTTCCAAATTCATTTAGAAAAAGGAGAGTCTATATTATTATAAAATTATAAATACAATATTAATATACCAAAATAGCCCTAAAATATTAAACGGAAGAACTCATAAGGAAAGGATATAACTGCATTAACCTATTTTTTGGACTACAATACCTTCTATGCTAATTTTTTATATTTATATTTTTTAAAATTAATAAAATATAATCTATTAAATTCATATTAAAAATATCTAGGAAGGTTTAATAAAATGAATTTCATAAGAATTCTCCGTATTGGTAATACATTACCACTCCATAATGTCCAACACCAAGAAAAAAATAAAAATAATATTAAATGGACTGCTTAAAGAATTAAAATTGAGAAAAAAAAAACCCCACGATAATATATTTTTGCATTATATTTGAAATATTTTCCTACTCAAATAATATTTTTTAATTAAATTTTCGTATAATATTTAAAAAATACTCAATTATTAAAAAACAACTAAGAAAATATTTACGAATATAAATGTGTGAGAAAGAAAAAAAAAATGGTTGGTAAGAGTCAATATCACTAATGATTCTACAGACATAAAGATCTAAATGTGAAATGTCATATCAATCCTTTACTCTTTGAAAATAAACTTTATGGTAGAAAATTATAATTATAATTAAATATTTAAAACATGAGATGACTAATATTAAGATCTGAATTAACATTGAATAAATTATTTTTTATGTTAAAACCAAGTAATTAATCTTTTAATTAATTATTTAGCAAGAGAATCTAATTCAATTATTTTTAAATTCATCATATGAGTAAAATTCTTATTCAAGTTTTTTTTTTAAAAAAAATCTTATGGTACATAAATTTATTCCATAAAAAGAATGTTCGAACACAAAGTCAAAAGGTTAGTGTATTATTAAAAATCAAAGTACTATGCAAGTGTCAGAGAAAGCACAATCAAAGCTAAAATTCCAAACAAAAAGAAGCTTACAATACTATATTATAAAGAGTCGACTCTGCTACAATGGGATTATTCTTTGTAGATGCCTCCGGCAGAATCGAAATAATATTTTTATGTCATGCATCACTTGCAAATATCATATCAAGAGGCATGATACTGTAGCAATAATAGCAAGTGGTGTACCAACAACGATTTTATTGTGAGGCCACCCACTTTACATTTGATATACCTCTTCAAACAACTTAAATAATCATCATAAATATATCAAAGCAGAGTAATGGTGCTAAATTTATAAAGAAAGCAAAAATGATAATATGGGATGAAGCACTTATGGCTAAATATCAAACGATCGAAATAATTTTTCGGAGTTCTAGAGATATATTGGATATTAATGAATTGTTTGGTGAAAAATAAATGGTTTGGGAGGTAATTTTTCTCAAGTACTACCAGTAGTTCCAAAATTGACAAAAGCAGAGACTGTAAAAGCTAGATTGCCAAAGTTATACTTCTGGCTTCAAATGAAAAAAAAATTCAATTGATAAAAAATATAAAGTAAGAACAGATCCAATATTTAGTTGCCTTCTTGTTTCGTGTCGGAAACGAAGAAGAACATCCAATAAATGATGATTTGGTTCTTCATGAACACTTGGTTATCAATCCCAACGGTAATAGTAGTGCATTTAATAAGAGAAATATTTTAATTTGTGCAAATCGCATGATAGAATTAAAAATATATCTTAGCTAACATGAATGAATATGTTGATCAACTAAATAAAATATTTAATACAAAATTTTATAGTAAAAATAATTTTTTTTTAATTTTTGACTCAGCAGAAAATGATACCAATAATTACTACCAAGAAGAATATTTAAATACTTTAATACCAAATGGCTTTCTACCATACATGTTTGTTGTCAAGTTTATTATTTCTTAAGTATGTTAGCGTCATCGTATATATAATAGACTAAGTTAAAATTGATCTTCCATTGTATATAGGTTGGTTTTGAAGAAAAATATGTCTGTCATGCTACTGAAAAACTTAGATACGCCGAATAGCTTATGTAATAGCACACATATGGTATATAGAAGTTTTGACAATAAAGTCATGCATGCAAAAATTATGATACTGATCAATGTGCTTCTAAGTATATTCTTATCCCCGAATTCAACTTTTGTCTTCGAAACTAAGGAATATCCTTTTAAATTTATGTGAAAATAATTTTTAGTATGTTTATGTTTTTCAAATATATAATAAATAACGGACAAGGACGAATATCCTAAATATTGGACTATATTTACCGCATTATGTTTTCTTGCACGAACAACTGATGTTGCACTTTCAAGAGGGATATCAAGATCGACAACAAGAGTTCTGGTTAAGGCAGAGCAACCAAAGCATTAGAAGGAAACATACACAAAAAAATATTGTCCACAAAGAAGGGTTTGTTAAGATACCATCACATTAAATATCTTTAAACTATAATACAATATTATCTAACTAACATGACAAAATTGATCATTTGTGTAAGTTTTGATGATGTCTTTTATTTTAAATTCATGTATTATGCTAATGTAATAATATTTTTTGGCATTAGATGATTGTTGTATAATTATACATAAAATTTCGCTCATTAATTAAATTTTGTTATTCCTTCATATAAATAAATATTTAAATCATCACATGCCATTATTAGCGTGCGACGCATGTTCATAAATAATAGTTGTCTTAGAGAATTATCTATCATATAATACTGTTGCCCACTGATATACCCTGCTATTTTCTACTAAAATGTTGCTGATATGTGTGTGTTTGAGTCGACGGGAAAAGTCTGCAAAAAGAATTTGAAGACTCTGTTTTTCAGTTTTTGGAAAAAATATTTGCTTGAGAAGTTTTTGTAGAAAAATAACTTTCTTTTTAAGGATTTTGAAACTTATTTTTTCAAATATTTCAAAACTCTGAATGATGTTGATAAACGATGAAAGATATATATTTTTGAGTGTACTTTCATCTCATAACTTGTGTAGTTGCGGGAGGTTACATGTGTTTTTGTTGTGAATTATGCTTATTACGTGCATTCTTATGCGTAGGAGCGAGTTGGAAGAAAGGTGAGCAAAAGAAGTTGATTCGGGACCAAGAGACAAAAGAAGAATTTTGCTTGTTCACTCTCGTGCTACCTGAGAGGAGCTTGAACAAAACAGTGAATTAAGGCAAAAAGGCGAAGAAGTGCACGAGAGAGCTGGAAGGAAAAGAAAAAGAGAAAAACTTCGCTCGTTCACTCTTGCGTGCACACAAGAGAATGACGAGCTAATCTGTAACAACTTGTCCGACTTTGGCTTGGAAAATGGAATCTCATACAAACCCTAAACTATATAAACACCTTCTTTAACAGTTTTTAGAGAGACATTACTTGGGAGGCGAAAGATGGCTAGAACAATTGCAAGTGTCGGATCACACAATTTCTTCTTCCGTTCTTTCTTAGTTTGTATTAATGCTTTCAATTATTAACGTGATTGTTAGCATGACTATGAGTAGCTAAATTTCTTTCTTGAGTTTTGGTGGAACCTTTTGTAGGATGAATTCTTGCTATATTTTGTTATAATTGAGCCTTTAGATTTCTCTATTTGTTCAACTACGTGTTTATTTTCGTTAATTGAAAAGCTCTCAATTAATGGTGCCTATTTATTATGTATTTTTTGGGAAAGAGTACATCTTTAGGTGGTTGTTGAATAACATCACTCCTAACGTATGTGAGGAATCAATACGACAAGTTTAAAGGTGGGCTTAGGAATAACAAATGCTTGACATGGCCATAGTAAGCGGTAAGATAGTGCCAACTAGCATAATTCGGGAGATATGTCTAGTAAATTATTGTAGTTGCTCGGGAATTACGGCAGCTAAAGTGCTCACGATCAATAGATAGTTACGGAAAATTACGAAGACGTAGCGGAAAAGATTTCGGCAATTGGAAAAATCATAACTCTAAGCCTCCTTAATCTTGTCTCTAACCCTTAGTATCTCTAGTTGTTAATTTAATATTTTTATTTGTTAGTTAATTAGTTAGACATAATAATCTTAATATTTACAACTTAGAAATTGTTCGAACGTATATTCTTAGTGATAATGAACAGTTGCAGTTAAATTTTAGTTCTTTATGGGATTCGTCTTCGGACTTTTAGACCAGATTATATTTGCAACGATCGCTTATCCTTTTTAGAACTAGAGTTGGACTTGATCAGATATGAAAAACCGAATTTGGGAATCCTAAAAAAAGTTAGTAATACTTTTTAAAACAAATACTTTTATTTCAAAAACGCAAAATCTCCAATTGCAGACTAACGGCTTTGAGCTTCTGATTATCTTCCTCAATTGTGTAAGTAATTTTTATTACATTATTTATGAAACTGAAAGGGACAAGACTTTGAGGTACAGTAACAACAGGGAGGTGTCAGGACAAAAATCCAACCGGTTATGTTCTCTCCAAAAAGAAAAATAAAGCGTTATGTACCTATTAACATACTATATGCAATGATTAATATGAACTAGTTCGAGATCTTTTTCATAAGTAACTAAGATCTAAATTTGCAAATCAGGATCCACCAAAAATACGAAATATAAAATATTTTTACCAGTATAGAAAAAATTAATTAGCAACTTTTGCATTGTTTTCCTTGAAATGTTAATTAAATGTTATTCGATAATTAATGTGCAGCATTTTATTTATAATAGTACGTTAAGTCACCAAAAAGATTGCATCCAATAGTGTCTTTTAAGAGTTCCTATAATTGAGTGAGGAGTCACTTTTTTTGTGGTAAATACTACTAGATGTCACGTTGGCAATCATTCCTAAAACTAGAATAGTTATTTGCAACATAACATGATATAATAGTACTTCTTTGGGCACATAGATTTTCAAAGCTAGACAAAATTGTTACAAACATCTTTAAACACAGAAAAAGACCCAGGCTTATCTGCTAGGATAGTTGCCTTTGTGAAGCAAGATGGTGCTGCAAAATGGATTTATATCTGCTTTGGCCAACTTTGATCCTTCTTGCCACGAGATGTGTCACTGTATTCCCTTCCCTAAATGTATGTCGAACTACTGGATTCTACAGAGCTTGCATTTACAGCCAGCGGTTGTATCGGTTCCAATCTTCAATGACAATATTTATTGATACAATTGTATAGCGTCAAATATGTTATGTTAAATGATTGTATGAGGAAATGACATGTGGAGCTGAAGACGAAAGATAGCTGAAATCGAAGACAACGATCCACGGTAGCATTTAATAAAGAATATTCCACAATATTAGGTATACTGTCGTTACAAGAAATATGGCATTGACTGCCCACCGTTACACACTCCCAATGGCTCTCATAATTGACATTAAAGAGGGGCTTGATCCTAGGACCTTGTTTTCTAGGTGCAGTTATAAATAGTGAGCTCTATTATCATTGTAAAAGACACGGATTTTCTAGCAAATATACGTTACTCTCTATTCAAAGCTTAATATAATCTTATCTTTTTGACTACTATTTCTGCTATTTCGTCTTCATCTCAAGGTTAAGTATTATATTTTTATCTAATTCATCTATTATTTCAGGATCAAATTAATTTACTTGTTTAGAAATCGCGTATAAATTCAACTCTACTGTTTTACGGTTAAACAGTTTGGCGCCCACCGTGGGGCCTAGATAGTTGTGTAATTAAGTTGGTCCTTGCTCTTTTACTAACGTGTTAATTGTTTGTTCTTAACAAAAAATCATAGAAAATGACAGAAAATGGTGTCAACAACACACACAACGTTGAGGCCCAAGGAAATCAGCCTCAGCACGAGGATTCAATCAATGATACCCGCAGTGAGGGAAATAAGGCCACACTAGTCCACGGCAGGCGGTACCCGCGACACGTTCGCGAGGTGACTCCTGATGATGCTGAAGAAGAGCACGTCGTTGAAGCGGTAAGGGTCCTGCAGGAGCAGCAAGAGGCTATTATAAGCCATCTCACACGGTAGGATAAGGTTATGACAGAGCTAAAGCAGGCGTTATCGGGTGCTTCCAATAACGCGAATGGACGAGGTCCACTTCCTCCCCATGCTCCCATAAATCAAACAGCGCAGAGGGTCGATAACACCACCCCGAGGGGCGAGATCGGATTCTATGGGGCCAGGTGGAGCGGATCCGGGCATAACAATGAGAGCGATCCCTTCAGAAACGAACTCATATGGTTTATGAGAGAAGTGAACACCCATATGGACCAAATCCCGGGTGCACCGCCGGTGCTGAAAGGACCGGACTCAAAAAAGTACACTCAATTGCCATACAAAATAAGTGCGACACCAGAATTGATCCCGAAGCGGTCTAAAATGCCCGACGTGCCGAAATATGATGGGAATTCAGATCCTATAGAGCATATCACCACCTATATAATGGCGGTGAAGGGGAATGATTTAGCTCCCCACGAGATCGAATCAGTTTTGCTGAAAAAGTTCGGAGAGACTCTCACGAAGGGAGCCCTAACGTGGTATTCGTGGTTGCTCTCTTTCGAGGTGCTCGTAGATTCTTTCATTAAGGCCCATGCTGGGGCCAAAAAGGTGCAGGCCCGGAAGGCCGATATATTCAAGATTGCAAAAGGAGAGTCTGAGTTACTACGAGAATTTGTAACCCGGTTGCAGAAGGAAAGGATGTTACTCCCTGTCGTTCCGGATGAATGGGCGGCTGAAGCATTCACCAAAGGTTTGAATCTGAGAGGTTTCGATGCTTCCCGGAAGTTGAAAGAAAGGTTGCTCGAGTTCCAAGCGACTACTTGGGTGGATTTTCACAAAAGGTACAAGTCAAAGATAAGGATTGAGGATGATCAGCTCGGCTTCTCTACGTCGGTTAAAGGTCAGGAGAAGATTAAAGAGAAATCAAGAGACTATTTTGACACAGATAGATGATCTTCGAGGAACCGATTTTGCCCTATGAACAGGCCGAAGGACGCAGTAGAGGCTTCTGGTCAGTAGACAAGTTCGTTACCGATAGAAGAACAGATCACGGCCGGAACAACAGGTCATTACAGGACAAGGAAACGTCAGGTTCTCGAGATCCTTCCTATCCCAGACTTTCAGAATACAACTTCAATGTCAATGTAGTAGAGTTGGTATCTGCTATGAGGAACATTAAAGAAGCATGGTTCCCGAAGCGATGAGATCCGATCCCAGTCAGAAGGATCCTAATTTGTGGTGCGAATACCACGAGACGAACGATCACCGGACTGGGGATTGCCGGCATCTGTGCGAAGAGGTGGCGACACTGTTGAAAAATGGCCATCTTAGGGAATTCTTAATGACCGGGCCAAAAACAATTAGTGTCACAAACATTACAACACAAAGCCCCCAATTTTATAGGAAATCTTTCCAAGGCCCATTGGCTCGATGCTTGGCAGCCTCCGAAGCCAACTATGTTATGCGAGAAGTCCATGAAGGGATCTATGAAATTTATTTGAGAGTAGATCCTCGGTACTAAAGTTAGTAAGGACAGGATACTATTGGCTCCGAATGGAACAAGATGCCAAAGCTTTTGCCAAAAATGCGATAAGTGTCAATGCTACGCACCATTGGTACATCAACCAGTAGAACCATTGCATTCAATTTTGTCGCCATGGCCATTCATGTGGTGGGGAATGGATATCGTCGGACCACTGCCGCCGGCCCCTTGTAAGGCAAGGTTTCTTTTGATTTTAACTGACTATTTTTCTAAGTGGGTTGAAGCAAGTCCTTATCAGAAGATCAGTGAACGTGAAATGGTGGATTTTTGTGAGAGAACATAATTTGCAGATTTGGGATACCAAAAGAGATAGCTTGCGACAACGGGCCACATTTTATAGGCGCAAAGGTCATGAAGTTCCTTAAAGACTTGAAAATCAAAAGGATCATATCTTTACCTTATTATCCTAGTGCAAATGGTCAACCGGAATCAACGAACAAAGTGATTATATAAAATCTAAAAAAGAGATTGGAAGCAGCTAAAGGCAGATGGCCCTAGGAACTGCCCGAAGTACTATGGGCGTTCAAAACAACGGCTAAATCGAACACATGAGAGACTCATTTCTTCCTTGTGTACGGAGCAGAAGCCTTGATCCTGGTGGAAGTAGGGGAGCGTACCTTGAGATACTTCCAGGAAAATGAAGAAGCAAACAATGAAACGATGTTGGTCAATTTGGAGGTGCTCGATGTGCGCAGGGACTTGTCGCATATAAAGATGGAAGCTCAAAAATAGAGAATAGAAAGATATTATAATCGAAGAGTCAACCTCCGTTATTTCAAAGTGGGAGACTTGGTTCTAAAGAAAGTAACTCAAAACACCCGGGAAGTCAATGCAGGGAAGCTAGGTCCAACATGGGAAGGCCTCTACCGGAAAAGGTTCATACGAGTTGGAGAATCAAGATGGAGAAAATCTGCCAAGCAACTGGAACGTAGCACATCTCAAGAGATACTATTGCTGATGAACATCACCTATACTGAAAGTATATGCTGCACTCTTATTTTCCTTCGTCCAGTTTTTGTCCAGTTTTTCTGGCTAGGTTTTTAACGAGGCAGCAACGGAAAGCATACTACAAAGAAGGTCTCAACAGCAGCAATAAGACCTTTAAATAACAAGGCACACAAGCGAAGAATAACTCCGGAGCAGTTAGATAATCTTTTGCTGGATAGCAAAGTTCCCACCCGGAAGTTAAGTTTGCTATCGAATAAGGGCTACCCGACCGTTTACAAGTGCAAGCCACTAGGGGATTGTTAGATAGTCTTTGGCTCGATCTAAAGATTATCTAACAATTCATTAGTGGAATCCTCTAAGGTGTTAAACTTCCAGTGTTCCAATTTGTATTCTTCGCATTCGAACACTAGGGGTGGGGAAAGAAAAGTTATATCATCGAGACCAGAGACTGCGCGGCCAACCCCGTAGAAACAAGTTGTACAAGTTAGCAACAAGAAATTGCAATTTCCTTTTAGCATAACGAATACTTATGTACTTTTTGAAAATGGAAGGAATAAAGTAAAATCCTTTTATTTCTATCTTGTTTCTTGTTTGAACGATGAATTGATTTTGTCATTTGAAAGCTAAACAAGTACTTCAAATGCTAGTGCCATACTGAACAGGAGAAGTCCTCTTCAAGAGCACCGTAAATATAAGAGGGACCTCTCTTATGGAAACCCTCACGATAAAGGGTTGATTTCGGAAGAACTTGTGCCCGAAATCCAAATTCTTTAGGGAGAAAATACACCCAAAGCCTTGCATAATCAGACGCAAATAGTAAAACTTGTGCAATACACTTAAACGAGAAAGGACGCAAAGATTAAACTTGCATAAATGTTCAAACAAAAGAACGCAGAAAAACTCATGCAATACTTGAGCAAAAGGTGTTTTTACTTAAAATAGATGTGCCAAAATAGCACAAGTACAAAAGTTGAGAAAAGAAATAAAAAGCAAAGTTGCTGATCTCCGGAACCCCGAGGAAGAGAAGCATTCGCACCCCAAGGAGAAGTGGGTAGATCCGCCGCCCACTCGACATCTTGACCTTCATCATTTTGGCCTTCAAAATCTTCGCCTTCCGACTCCTCTTCAGTTCCCGATAATTTGGAACTTGAACCAGAAGAACCAGAGGCATCAGGCCCAGCCAGAAGACCCTTTTTAGCAGTTGACTCTAGCTCACGGGCTTTAGCGATTTAGGTATCAAAGTCAATGACACCCGCTTTAGCCTCTTCCAAGGTTTTTCTCTAAGGTGGTGAATCTGTTATGCAAGCTTCTTGAGAAATATGCTAAGTTCAACTTCAATGATGATTGCATGAGATCTTTTGAATTGTAGAAGTTCAAGTTGAAAACTACTCCGATCATCACCGCTCAAAATTGGAGTATCCCTTTTGAACTCATCTGTGATGCAAGCGACGCAGCAGTTGGGACTGTTTTGGGGAAATGCATCAACAAGAATTTTTACCCGGTCTACTACGCTAGTAAAATCATGAATAATGCCCAAGTCAGCTAAATAGTTACAGAGAAAGAGCTTCTTGCCATTGTGTTTGCAATTGAGAAGTTCCGCCTGTACTTGATGGGTGCAAAGGTCATTGTCCACACGGATCATGCGGCGCTTCATTATCTTATGAGCAAAAAGGACTCCAAAGCCCAGTTAATGAGATGGGTGCTTTTGTTGCAAGAGTTTGATATTGGCATCCAAGATAAAAAAAGGGAGTAAAAACCCAGTGGCAGACCACTTATCTTGTTTGGAGGAGGAGGGGAGGCCGCATGATGGCTTTGAAATCAATGAATCCTTCCTTTATGAGCAACTCTTGGCTATTTGGATGAAAGAGGTGTCATGTTTCACGGATCTAGCAAATCTCCTTTTGTGTGGAATCATCCCGGATGAGTTCTATTCAAACCAAAGGAAGAAGCTCAAACGAGATTGTCAAGATTATTATTGGGATGAACCATACCTTTTTCGTATTTTTACGGATGGGGTGATTCGAAGATGTGTACCGGAAGAAGATCAAGGTGAAATTCTTGGGGCTTGTCATTCTTCGCCGTATGGTGGTCATCACGGGGGAGCGAGAACGGTGGCAAAGTACTAAGTTGCGGTTTCTATTGGCCCACTCTTTACAAGGATGCTAGTGAGCTAGTGAAAAGATGTGATGAATGCCAACGGGCCGGGGGAATCTCAAAGAAAAATGAAATGCCTCTGACTACCATTTTTGAGATTGATATTTTTGATGTGTGAGGTATTGACTTCATGGGTGCTTTTGTGAGTTCTTGTGGAAACACCTACATTTTGGTCGCTGTGGATTATGTGTCCAAATTGAAGTTCTTTCTCTACCCAATAATGAGGCGAGAAGTGTGGTTGCATTCTTGGAGAAGAATATTTTCACAAGGTTTGGTACTCCACGGGCAATTATAAGCGATGGGGGATCACCTTTTGGCAACAAGGCTTTTGACATTGTACTTAGCAAGTATGGTGTTACTCATAAGGTCACAACTCTCTATCATCCACAAGCTAGCGGTCAAGTGGAAGTCTCCAACAAAAGAGTATTTTGTCCAAAACGGTGAATGCTAATCGGACGGACTGATCCAAAAAGCTTGATGATGCACTATGGGCTTATCGGAAGGCTTACAAAACACCTATCGGAATGTCGCTATACTAGTTGGTGTTTGGAAAAGCTTATCATCTTCCAGTGGAACTTGAGCACAAGGCCATGTGGGCTCTAAAGAAGTTGAATCTTGATTGGGATGTAGCCACTAACTTGAGGGATGCACTCTTGAATGAATTAGATGAGTTCCGATACCATGCTTATGAAAGTTCGTCCTTGTACAAAGAAAAGATGAAATATATTCATGACAAATACATTTGGAATAAAGAGTTCAAAGTGGGCGATCTTGTATTGTTGTTTAACTCAAGGTTGAGGATGTTTCCTGGGAAGCTACAGTCTAAATGGAGTGGTCGTCCTTTTGAAATTGTGGGTGCGACACCTTTTGGTGCATTGGAATTAAAGAACAAAAATAATAAAGTATTCCGAGTCGACGATCACTGTGTGAAACACTATTTAGGAAAAGTTGGATATAGCCACGTCGTGGTGGTCATTCATTTCAATTGATGGTATTTTGCGTTGTGCCGCAATGTTAAATCAGGCGCTTCTTGGGAGGCAACCCATGTTTTCTTTCATTTTTTGTTTTGTAGTTATGTGTTATTTTTGTGCTAACTTGAGTTGAGGTATGCTACAGGGCTGAGTGTGACTTACATGAACTGTGAACAAAAATGTGGCAAAGTGTTGAAAGAAGTGCAGACCGCAGTTGATTTTGCGGACCGCACAATTTGGAGTGATGTAGCAAAAGAGCAATGCGGCCGCAAAATTATCTTGCAGACTGCACAAATGAAAAGTTGGAAATGCAAACTATCTGAAGTTTAGTTTGTTAGAGAAAAGGTCGATGTGCGATCTCAAGAGGAAATCTGCGGCCGCAACAAGAAATCTGTGGTCGCACGCAGAGTTTTGCGGACCGGAGATGGAGAACCAAAAATGAAGCCCCGGGTAACAAAGTGCAACTGCACATGAAAATGTGCGGCTGCACTCGACCTTCTTCTCCCTTTCATAGACCATAAAGTATAAATACAAGGGCAAGGGCAAGGGTTACGTTTTTTTTTTCACTCTCAAAGCACAAAAATAGCACTCTCCTGAAATTTCTTGGTGAATCTATCTGTCCACACACACAACATATTTGTTCAGTCACTCATCACACTCATTCATCTGGTAAGCTTCAATTTCTTGTTAATCTTTTTCTTTTAATTTGTAGATTTTTAGTCATTTTAGGCCATTTGTCAGTAGAATTCAATTGTGTATCCATGTGGGGCTAAATCTGTAATGGGTGAACTAATACATGCTTTATGGGTAATGGGTCAACATATTTTCATGCCTCAATGATGTTACCATGTCAAATTGTGCACAAAATTGCACAACCTAGAATGACCTAACTAAACTATTCGAAGTTTTTGAATTCTGCGGCCGCACCTGAAATTGTGCGGTCCGCAGAAATAAATTCTAGGGCATCATTAGTGAAGAAGGGGTCTGCGGCCGCAAGGTAAAATGTCAGACCGCAGAATTCTCATTGTGGCTGCAGAACAGCCCTTTTACTATCATCAAAGAGTCTATACTTTGTGACTCAAATATGCGGTCGCACTTCAAATTGTACGGACCGCAGAAATCATGTTGTAGCCGCACATCAGCCAATTCTCTGTCATCAGAGAGATGGCATATTTTAGGTTTCTGAGATGCCACCGCAAGTGAAATTGTGCGGAGCGCACTTCACTTTTGCGGCCGCAAAACAAAACTATGCGGTCCGCAAGGCCTCATCTGCGGACGCAAGAAAATTATGTGGACTGCAGATCCTTCTCCTGCAAGCAGGCTTTAACTATGAACCTCACTGTGTTTTCTGGTGTATACTTGCATATCTCTTGTGTATGTTTGAACATTGAATTGCAATTAAAAATTGCCTTTGCTTGATATAGACAATGGTTCGACCTAGAAGTAGATGCGACACTTCTAAAGGGAGGGTTGAACCTTCTCGGGGTCGAGGCAAGGGTGCCCTGCCCTTTGGCCTACAAAAGACAATTGAAAAAAAAGCTATAGCCGGAAGGATGAGAGGTGTAGATCTTTCTGACACGAGCTTATATGTCCTATCTAGGGAAGCATTAGAGGGCAACTCAGCCTCTATTCAGGAGCAGCCGACTGTACAGTCAATGCCGCAAAGGATGTACCAACATAGGAACGAGCCGTCCTCACCTCATAGCACTTTCGAAGACTCGGAGAGTATTAGTCAGGTTTCTAAGCCATCGGACACACCTTTCCCTGAGGCACAAGTTACACCAGTTCAGGATATTCCCGATGATGGCAGAGGGGGAGATGCTACAACTGCCGGCCTTGAAAGGTCGAAGAAGAAAGAGATTTGGGAGAACCGATTTGTTAGCTTGGCTGCCTTCACTAGCTTTCTTACATGGTGGCCAGTAAGGTCGCTAACTCTCGAGCGACAGTTTTTATTGAAAGATTTGGAGAGGTACAACTCAGCAGTGCTAAGACAGTTCAGGGAACGCAAGGGATGGATGTGGTTCACTCGAAGTGTAGTGGACGCCAAAGAGTATCTGGTCCGTGAATTCTATGCGAATGTAGCTCACATCAAAAAAGGGACAAAAGTGACCAAAGTACGAAATGTAAAAGTGAGATTTGATCGACATACACTTAACACGTACTTGGGATTCGAAGATGTTGAGCCAAAGGAATATTTGGAGAAGTATGCATTGGGAGATGCAGCCCGTCCTTTGTTAGTGAAGATTCTAGCAGCACTAGGGCTACCATCTCCATGGATTGCCGCTAGGGAACCTATCCACCGGAGTACTCTTAGCATCGAGGCGAAGGGGTGGAAAACCTTTGTCTACAGCAGACTGGACCCGAGTTAGAATGAGACTTACCTTCCAATTCCTCGGGCAGTTCTGGTTGTTTCTATTATGATCGGGTACCCTATTAATGTGGGTTTCGTGATGTCGGCCAACATCTCAGTGATTTCTCGGCAAGATGATTCGTCTTACCCGTACCCCAACACTATTTTTTTCTTAGCTAAATAAGAATTTTATTAATAGAAGCATAATACAAAAGTGGAGGGGGACATAAACCTTACCTCCAATACAAGAGTAAATGTATATTTAGCCATCCTAGCATGATAACTAAATATACCTAAAATGTGGTAAGGTGTTAGACCTATGGTGATGTGGTGATTGTCTATTTTAAAATGATAGACATTCACATGTACAAAAACAGAGTGAGATTGTTCTAGGTCAGCTATACAAAAAAGTACACGTGTTCCTGCTTCTATTGTGTGATTTAGGAAAGTGATCCCTTGTATGTGCATCTGATATCCATAAAATCTTTCTAGAGTTCTCAAAAAAAATGACAAAAGAGTGCGAGCTATCTTCAATTTAGCTTTGACTTTGTAAAGAAAAGCCAAGTTGAAGATGACTGTTTAAAGTGGAGTGATTGTTGTTGTTGACTGTGTGCTGGACTTGCTACCGTAGCCTGTTTGTGTGTTTCCTGTGTCTTCTTTCTTTGGGTAGTCTGCTTGGTTTGGTGTTCAGTTGGGAGCTGTTGTCTTCACTTGTCTCAGTCTGATGATGTTCTATTGTTGCTTTCCATTCTTGTGGTGTCTGCTGGCTGGTACTGCTATGGTGTTGAGTGGAGTCATATTTCCATTGTTCCAATATAACTGGAGATGTCCATGATGATTGCTGAGGTTGCAAGAGATTGAGCACCAGGGGTACTAATACCACACTTTACAACTGCAGCAATAATCTGAACCAATTCAAGTTCCCTACAGTATGATAGAGGGTGCTGGTTTGCTGGTATTCTATTAACTCTGCTGCTGTGTCTTGAAAATGATGCTGTTTTGCTTTATGCCTGTGTAGATCCTTATTCCTGTGCTACTTTTTTCTTTTTTGATTGTTAACGACATTTATTTTGAGATTTTCTTTATATCTGAATCCAAGCTAGTGCAAAAAACTGGCATTCCAGTCTATTCCATTCAAATATCAAGAACAAACAATAACAATCTCAATCAATTTCAGGCTTAAATTCAACCATCACTTTGGGTCACTAAAGAAACCATTGATAGATGGCATCATCTCTGGAGCCCTGTTATGAACAAACTTCCTAAGAGCATGCTCTGCATATTTCTCCCCTTCTGTAAAGTTATCCAGCACTCATGCTGCCCTGTTCTCCTTGGTCACCCTGACTTCAGGGTTGATGCAGATATTGCGAACCAATTGAAACCCACAAATCCCAACCGCTGCAAATAGTGGATACACCTCGGGCCTCAGCCATCGGTTAATTGAGGCAGCCATGGGAAAGCATAGCTAAATCGGAAAATGAAGGCTACTTCAAAATAATGAACAGAGCTGGCGACACAAAGGTGAGCCGAGATATTATGACACAAAGGTGAGGCCGAAGAATCCATTAACATGGTATTCACTGATGGATGCGAACAATCCAAAGAAGAAAGTTCAGCCTCCTACCACCGCGGGCCAGTCTGATGAGCAAGCTACGGTAGCTGCTGAAGCAGTTGATGTTCCATCCACTTCAGTCGAGCCTTCATCCAGTGCTGCAACTATGTCGTCGCTATTATCAACAGCCTCTACTACAGTTCCTGCTACAGCTCCCACCTCGACTTTGAAGCCGGTGCCCATGCCTACTACCCCACTCTCCGCTGCGAGTCTCCCAGACATTAGCAAGCTTCAACAACTGGATGCAAACAGCCACTGTAAATCAGTCTAACTTATCAAGTACTACTGCAACACAGTCTTCTGTTCAGGAACCTTAGTTCCCCGCGATAGTTGAAGAGACATTGAAGAAGCTCCTTGAGGACCAGAACATTATTATGGCTAGCTTGGTACAGCACGAGTCAATGATCGAAGAGCTGGGAAAAGAAGTAAAGAAGACAGGCTAGCAAGAAGTCAGTGGACAAGCTTCAGAGACAGGTGACAAGGCTTGCTACAGCCGGAGATCTTCCATTTGACATGTTGATTGACCCACACCAGTTAGGCCCATATCCTACTGCACCAACATCACCGGTGGCACCAGTTGGCCAGTCTGAGGAGCCAGACCTTGCTGCCGATACTGCTGAGGCAGAGCGTCAGATTTTCACCAACCCAGCCACACCCAGAGTTGAGGATGATGAGATTCAGTTGGATGATCCTTTGGGCAGTGACATTGCTGGGGACACAGAGATGTCCGAGGAGCCATAGGGAGTTTTCTTCACTCGTTCTCCCCTTTTACTCTTATTTTGTTAAGCATTGGGGACAATGCTTATCTTTATTCCGGGGGGGATGGAGTTTATTGATTATATTTGATATATTCTGAGACATTTGGCTTGTAATAACTTGATATTATTTTCTCTTTTCTTATTATGTATATACTCGCTCTTTCTCTCATTATGTATATTCATTCTACCTTTAGTACTTTTTTCTTATTAGTTTCTTTATTTTTGTTTCTTTATAAGTTCTTTGTTTGATTTAGTAGCTTATCTTTATGTTTTAGTAAATAATAAGCCTTTGATTTTCTTAATACCACGGTTCTTTCCAAAAGTAGCTATTGTGTGGATGGGGTGACTTGTCCCAACGATAGATGGCGTGACAACCTTTCTTAAGGGAATGAGTCTGTTTTTATGTTTAGGTAATAATAGTAGTAATAATGACAAAAAGACCTAACTAAGTCATGCTCGAAGAGTCAACCATGCTTTAATTGGTACCGACACACTTAACTACGTGCTTATGGTTAGAGATAAGGTTTTTGAAATAAATAACTCTAGTTAGTGACTTTTGTGACCTTGCGTTGACTTTGGCAATCATCGAGTGGTTTAACTGAATAATAGTGATCTTTAAAATTTAATGTGGTCGTTGTGGGCCCTTACTCTATCCTCTTTAACAATCTGGCTGCGTAAGGGGTGAGATGAATTGTTGCTAGTCTAAGTATCCATGCGAAGGGTCCAGAACTTACCCCGAATGTGTTTCAAGGCGAAATCCTAAGTTTTGATGGGTTTGAAAAGTGATTGTAGGCCCTCTTTGGGCCATTTGAGTTTTCTATTGCCAACCAATATCATTATCCCTAGTCAACCCCCTTGAGCCTCTAGCTTTTCTTATTTGATAACCATGTTACAAGCCTTTACCCATTTTGTCGTGACTCTCACCCGAGCTTTTCTTAACACTCTTGTGAAACAAATGGCTCAAAATATAAGTTTGGGGAGAGACGAGGAACTTGAAATAGGTATGAAGGCACAAAAAGAGAAAAAATTGATCTCAATGTGAAGAGAAGGAAAGAAAAGAAAAGAAAAGAACAAAAAAAAAATGCAAAAAGTGAATAAGTGGAAGGGTTAATTGGATTCAAAAAGAGGTTATGATCCCAAACATGAAGAAATAAAAAAGGGAGAAAAGGAATGGAATGATCAAGAAAGAGTGATTTTAAGCCTCTCTAGTCCGCAATGAAAAAAATGTGCCTCTAAGAATTGGCAAAGTGTGAGCCGAGAAATGAAGTGCTTAAGGAAAGGTGTAACCACTCACCCATACTGTATCCAACCCTAATCCAAAAGCCTTCATTACATCCCAGAAGAAGTTCTACTTGATTTCAAGCGGAGTGAGCTTACATTAGTGGCGATCTACGTGAGGGACAAGCCTATGGTACTTGAAGTTGTACTTGCGAATTCTCTTGGAGAGATGAGTGATTCTTTCATAAATCTTTGGAGTGAGTGCTAAATTTCTTACGTAAGCTAGGCAAATGGAAAGTAGAGGAGGAAAAGTTTGGAATCCACCATGACCTACATGATAGAGCAAGAATCCTTGATGAGTAAAGTCAATTCTTGAAGCTCAAATGTCGCATTAGAACTATATGTGCATGAATGCTTGAATTGTCGCCTTGTTGATAATACATTAGTAGTGTGGGCAATTGTTGGTAAACTGATGTGTGGATGGCTCACCTTTGACTCGCTGAAATGACCCTTAACTTTTGGAGGTGGGAACTAATTTATTTGTTTGAGGACAAGCAAAGACTTAAGTTTGGGGGAGTTGATAAGTGGGAATTTTGACTGCTTATTAGCACCTTTTAACTTTTGTTTTAGTCTGAAAGTATTGAATTGTGTTCCCGAAACTAATAAAATTTTGCAAAATCACAGGAATGCTGGAAGTTTGGTCCCCTGAGATGAAATCTGACTAAAAAAGGAGTGTTCGGAAGCACAAGGCAATAAAGGACGCAGAAGCACAAATGTGCGGTCAGCAGAAGAAATTGCGGACCGCAAAATTTCATCTGCGGCCGCACAATAAAAATAAAAATATAGCAGACCTTTCAGCAATGTGCGGACCGCACAAGAATTGTGCAGCCATAGAACTGGGCTAAGAGTCAAAAATCAGAGAGTATGCAAAAAGGCCAAGTCCAGGAACCTTTGTGAATTGCGGACCGCAAAGAATTGTGCAGCCGCAGAAGATTGCATCGCGGCCGTAGTCTAGAAATGTGTGGCCGCAGAAGATTGCCTTGCAGCGGCAGTTTAGAAATGTGCGGCCGCAGAACTCCACTTCTTGCCAGCTGAAGAAATCTGCCGACCGCACATGGAATATTGTGGCCGCAGAACCTCCCAATGGGTATTTTTGTCCAATATTTTCAGCCCTGTATAAATAGACGAGTTTCACAAAATAAGCTCAAGTTTTGAACATCTGAAGTTGCTGTAGCCATTTTTCTTTACTACTTTAGGAAGTTTTTCATTATTTTGGTGTATTTACATTAGATTTCATCATTTTAATCTTCCATTATGAGTTTTATTAGCTTCTCTTCTTTATTTTTTTCAAACCCTATTATGAGTAGTTAGACTCTTACTAGGGTTGTGACCCAACCCTAGTGTGTAAACCTTAAGGGTATCTAATTTAGTGCTTGTTTATTATTGGGTGTTGATTATTTAGCTTAGTTTATGCTTCAATTTTAGAATTAATGGTTGCAAATATTGATTCATGCCTATTTGACATGGTCTCTCTTGAGAAAGAGGGACCTAGTCTAGGATAACTTAGCTAACAAGGAATTGGGATTGAGTTAATTGAGAGATTGATTAACCCAATTAAAGGGTTCAATCTAGAGATAGTAATAACCTGACTTGAGCTCTTATCAATAGTTTTGGTTGATACCCATTTGGACTTGAGAAAGTCAAAAGCCAAAATCACTCTTTGACTGAGAGGTATTGAGAGGGTAACGTAGAGTTGAGAGCTATAATATGCCCCAATCAACAAAACAAGCATTAACGTCTTTATCCCATTAGGCAAACACCTAGGTTATGGTCACAGCCCTAGGCCTTTAAACTATTTGGAAAAACACACAAAAATACTGATCCGCTTCTAGTTTCTTTTCTTTAACTTATAATTGCTAGAGTAAAATTAGAATTAGAAATCAAAACTTTTTGTGGAAGTGCAATTTAGCTATTCCTTTCGCTTTCGTCAAGTGTATAATCTAACACCCATTGTAACTTCCTCTGGAAATCGACCCTGACTTTTGTTGGGTACTATTCTTCCAACGATCGTTTCCACTCACTATTGAGTGCAGATTGGACGTAGATCCCTCCCCCTATTTGACTATCAGCATGATTTTCGCAGGGAATGAAATCAATGGTATAACCTTCTCGGCAGCCAAGGCGACAAAGGTATCAGCGACCCATAGCAAGAGACTGCGGGAAATCGCCAAAGATGACATCACCTTCATGGAGAAAGACGCCGATTGAATTCCTTTTCCACATAAAGATGCCTTGGTAATCGATCTTAATGTCTTAGATTTCAAGATTAAGCGTGTTTTGGTTGACCCAAGAAGCTCATCCAACATCATTTAATGGAGAGTCATGGAACAAGCAAAGCTAACCAGAAGCATCATTCCGGCAACAAAACTCCTCACTGGGTTCAACCTTGCAAGTGTGACAACTCGAAGACAGATCATGCTGCCCACAAATGCCGAAGGGGAACCAAGACCATCTTATTCAAAGTGGTAGACAGCGACATGGGTTAACACATAATCCTCGAAAGGCCATGGATACATGAGATGAAGGTCGTACCGTCAACATATCATCAACTGCTGAAATTTCTAACCCCGGAAGGAATCAAGCAGATAAGAGGAGATCAACCAATAGCAAGAGTAATGAACGCAGTGTCGATTTCCAGCAGAAAAGGGAAGGAGCTTAGCAAATAGCAATTATAGGAACCGACGCCTCCGCCCTTGCCAAATGAAGATAATAAAGGCAAAGAATCGTCAGAGTCCCACCAGGTGCTGAGATACTTTCAGGTACCAGAGGAGACAGATGAAACCAAATCTATTGTAGAAGAACTCGAGCAAGTGGCTTTGTTCAAACAATTATTGGAAAGGAAGTTTCACTTGAGAACATGACTCAATCCCGAACTCAGGTTAGAATTTATTAATTTCCTTAAAGCTACCGTCGATTGTTTTGTATGGTCACACTCAGATATGACAGGTATCCCATAGAGATGGTCGTACACAAGCTAAGCCTGGATCCAAACTTCCCACCAGTAAGGCAAAAGAAACACCCGATAGCCGAGGTCAGAAACAAGCTTGTTAAAGAAGAGGTAACTCGACTACACGGCATCGGTTCAATCTAGGAGGTAAAGTATCAAGATTGGTTAGCTAATGTAGTTGTAGTTCCAAAGAAGAATAACAAGTTTAGAATGTGCATAGATTACAAGGACTTAAATAAGGCGTGCTCTAAAGACTCGTTTCCATTACCAAACATTGATCAAATGATTGATGTAATGGCCAAGCACAATTAATGAGTTTTCTTGATGCCTACCCCTGGTATATCAAATCAAGATGAACCCGGAGGATCAGGAAAAAACTTTGTTCTTAACCAACTTTGGCACATATTGTTATAATGTGATGCCATTTGGGCTTAAAAATGCCGGAGCCACTTACCAAAGGCTCGTTAATAAGATGTTTGAAAAACGAATAGGAAAAACAATGGAAGTATATATCAATGACATGTTAGTCATGTCTTTGAGTGCAGGTGACCATTTGAAACACCTCCAAGAAACCTTCGATATCTTGAGGAAGCATAACATGAAACTCAACCTGGAAAAATGTGCGTTTGGGGTTGGCTCCGGTAAGTTCTTGGGGTTCCTTGTCACATAAAGAGGGATCGGGGAAAATCCCAATAAAATCAAAGCCATCAAAGACATCTCGGACCAGCTAACAAGCGTAAAGACGTACAGAAGCTAAACGAAAGATTAGCCAGTTAAAAGCAGCTTCAACTCTCGATCCTCGAGAAAATGTCATCACTTCTTCTCACTTGTTAAGAAGAAAACAATTTTGAATGGACTCTGAAATGCCAACAGGCCTTGAAAGACTTGAAACAAATCTATCAAGCCCCCGGCTACTATCAAAACCGAGGGAAGGTGAACAATTTTTTGATAAATCTAGCGGTCTCAGAAGTAGTAGTAAGTGTTGTTTTAGTTCGAGAGGACGAAGGTATGCAATTTCATGTCTATTATGTTAGTAAAATATTGTCAAGACCATAGACTCGCTATCCGTACCTTGAAAAGTTGGCCTTAGCTCTTGTAGTCACCTCTTGAAAGCTTAGGCCTTATTTTCAGTGCCACGCCATAGCCATTGTGACAACCTTCTTCTTGAGGAATGCTCTTCACAAGCCTGAGTTGTCAGGCATGTTGGCTAAATATGTAGTCAAAATTAGTGAATTCGGCATTGATTACATCCCCAGGACAGCAATCAAGTCATAGATATCGGCTGATTTTGTGGCCGATTTTCAGTCCTGCCATTAGCTGCTAAAGAGGCAATACTGGTGTCGGAAATGACATGAGGGATTTGGACCTTGTTTATGGATGGAGTTTCCAATGTAAAAGGCTTCGGGTTCGGGGTAGTTTTAGTCACACCCTCGGGAGAAACCCTAAGGCAGGCCATTAAGACTGTTCCGTTAACTAACAATGAAGCCGAGTATGAGGCTTTGGTTGCAGGACTAGAATTGACCAGAGGACTTGGCTCCGAGGTCATCGAGATCAATTGTGATTCATAGCTGGTAGTATACCAAATATACAGGATTTTTTATATAAGGTAGGAACGCATGTAACAATATGTAACAAGGTCCAAGCATTGCTTGCACGATTCAAGGAATGGTCGATCATACATATTCCAAGAGAAAAGAACGTGAAAGCAAATACATTGGCTAATTTGGGGTCGTCCACAGAGATGAAAGGATCTGACTCTGGTATTGTTTTTCAACGTCTAAATTCGGTACTAGATATAGATCGTTATTGTGAAGTCAATACAACCAACCTAGTCTGGGACTGGAGGAATGAGTTCGTTGAATATTTTCGACATGGCAAATAGCCCGAAGGTGTCCCTAGCACTACACACCAAAGCGTCTCGTTACTTCCTCATAGATGGGAAATTATACAGAAGATCGTACCATGGCCCATTCGCCCGATGTCTAGGAGCCTCGGAGGCGAACTACGTGATGAGAGAAGTCCATGATGGAATTTGCGGGAACCATTCCGGTGCAAATTTATTTGTACTAAAGCTATTTAGGGAAGGATAATATTGGCCCCGCATGGAAAAAGACACAAACACGTTCGTTCAGAAATGCGACAAATTCCAAGGCTATGCACAGTTGGTACACCAACCCGCAGAATTCTTGCATTTGGTACTGTCCCCCTGGCCATTCATGAAATAGGAGATGGATATAGTTGGTCCACTGCCACCGGGTCCAGGAAAGGTAAGGTTCCTTTTAATTTTAACCGATTACTTCACTAAATGGGTTGAAAAAGGTTCTTACCAAAAAATCGGTGAACGCGAAGTGGTCGACTTCCTATGGGAACATATAATCTACCGGTTCAGAATACCGAAGGATATTGCCTGCGATAGCGGACCATAGTTCATAGGATCAAATATCATAAAATTTCTAGAAGATTTGAAGATCAAGAGAATTACATCCTCACCGTACCATCCGAGCGCTAATGGATCAATCAATAAGATAATATCCAAAACCTCAAAAAGAGGTTAGAAGCTGCTAAAGGAAAATGGCTCGAAGAGTTACTAGGTGTGATATAGGCATATCGGACGACGGCAAAATCGAGCACGTGAGAGACGCCTTTCTCTCTCGTATATGGCTCGGAAGCTCTGATACTGGTGGAAGTAGGAGAACCAACCTTACGGTTTTCCCGAGCAAGAGAGAAAGCAAACAATAAGGCATTGCTGGTGAAGCTGATCTGCTCAATGAACCCAGGGACTTGACTCACGCGAGGATGGTGGCTAAAAAGCAAAGAATGGAAAGATACTATAATCAGAGGGCCAATCTCCGCTACTTCAAAGTAGGAGACTTGGTTTTGAAGAAGGTGACTTAGAGCACTCGGGAAGTCAATGCTGGGAAGCTGGGTCCAACATGGGAGGGCCCCTACTAAGTTTGAGCTGTCACCGGTAAGAGATCGTACGAATTGAAAAATCAAGATGGAGTTAAGTTGCCCAGCAATTGGAACGTGACTCACCTCAAAAGGTATTACTGCTGATGGATCCCATCAAAACTAAAAGTATGTGCTTTACTCTTTTTTCTGTCGACCAGTTTTTGTCCCAATCGGGTTTTTCTGGCAAGGTTTTTAACGAGGCAGCAATGAAAAGCATACCACGAAAGAATCGCCATCGGCAAGAACTTTGAATGACAAGGCATTGAAATGATGAACCATTATGGAATGGCTAAATAATCTTTGGCTCGATGGCAAATTCCTAAGGGGAAGCAAAAATTGCCATCGCACTAAAGACTATTTAACTGTTCACGAGTTATTTCCATGAATGAAGCAAGACCTCCGGTGTTCTAATTCACATATTCGCATACAAACACTGGGGGGCATAGTATAAGATACAACAACAACAACAACCCAATAAAATCCCATAAGTGGGGTCTGGGGAGGATAGAGTGTACACAAATCTTACCCCTACCCCTGAGGGGTATAGAGGCTGTTTCCGAAAGACCCTCGGCTCAAGAAGAAGAAAATAAACAATAGACAATAGATCAGTGACAGCATGAATAGCCAGAAAAATAATATCAACATCGTAAGAAACTGAAAATAGATGTAAAAGCAATAACAATAACCGGTAATAATGCCATAGAAAATAGTGTGAAAACTACCTAAACCACTAAAAACCCAAGGCGAAACATTATCAGCCTAGCCCTGCCCCCAGTACAACATAGAAAAAAGCTCGACTCCTTCCTAACCTAAAACCCTAATGCTCGACTTCTACACCTTCTTATCAAGAGCCATGTCCTTAGAGATCTGAAGTCGTGCCATGTCTAGCCTGATCACCTCACTCCAATATTTCTTAGGCCGCCCTCTACGTCTCCTCATACCTACTGATGTCAACCGCTCACACCTCCTTACCAGGAAATCTATGCTTCTACTCCGCACGTGCCCGAACCATCTAAGCCTCGCTTCCCGCATCTTGTCATCCATGGGAGCCACGCTCACCTTCTCCCGAATATATTCATTCCTAATCTTATCCAGCCTAGTGTGCCCGCACATCCATCTCAACATCCTCATTTTTGCCACTTTCATCTTCTGGGTATGAGAATTCTGAGCTGCCCAACACTCAGCCCTATACAGAATGGCCGGTCTTTTAAGTTCCGGTGGCACTTTCTTGTCACACAGGACTCCAGATGCTAACTTTCGTTTCATCCACCCCACTCCTATATGGTGCGTGACATCCTCGTCTATCTCCCTATCCCCCGAATAATTGACCCAAGGTACTTGAAACTTCCTCTCTTGGGGATGACTTGTGAGTCAAGCCTCACATCCATGTCCGCTTCCCCCAACGCATCGCTAAACATACACTCCAGTTATTCTGTCTTAGTCCAACTTAAATTGTAACCTTTAGACTCAAGGGTCTATCTCCAAACCTTCAGCCTCTCATTAACGTCGCCTCGCGTCTCATCAATCGGAACTATATCATCAGTGAACAACATACACCATGACACATCCCCTTAAATATGGTGTGTTAATGTATCTATCGCTAAGGCAAATAAGAACGGGCTGAGCGCAGACCATTGGTGCAACCCCATAACAACTAGAAAATGCTCTAAGTCACCTCACACCGTCCTAATCCGAGTCTTAGCTCCCTCATACATGTTCTTTAACACCCTAATGTAGGGCACCGCCACACCTTTCACCTCCAAGCATCTCCAAATAACCTCCATAGGAACCTTGTCATATGCTTTCTCTAGGTCAAAAAACACTATGTGCAAATCCTTCTTCCTATCCCTGTACTGTTCCACCAAATCTCCTGATAAAGTGGATAGTTTCCATAGTAGAACAACCTGGCATAAACCTAAATTGGTTATCAAATATAGACACTGCCCTCCTCACTCTTCCTTCCACCACCCTCTCCCAAACTTTTATGGTATGACTTAGTAACTTGATGCCCTTATAGTTGTTACAATTCTGAATATCACCTTTGTTCTTGTACAACAGTATCATCATACTCCACCTCCATTCATCTAGAATCCTCTTCATCCTAAATATAACATTAAATAGCGTAATCAACCATTCAAAACCTGCTCTACTCACACACCTCCACAATTCAACCGGAATTTCGTCCGGCCCGGTCGCTCGGCCCCTACTCATCTTGCACATAGCTCCCACAACCTCCTCAGTCTCCGGGCACAATTGGCGTAAGCAAGCCATCATTCGCTATATAGATTGGCCTACTTATGCCAAGCAGACCTCGTACAGGTGGAAAACTCCAAAAATACGGGGTCGAACCTTTCACTCGTCCCCAGGGAAAATGGACCCAATGTGAAGGGATACGTATAGACATACATAAAACTTTTCTTGATAAAGGTAACCCGCTCTATTATATTCGAAGCAAGGATATCAAGGTTTGGGCAGTTGTAGTCCTCCTTCATAGTAGGAATACTGGAAGGACGAATAAAGGAAGGGTACCTGCTAACGGCCCAAGTCCGTGGAGATGCGGATAGAAGCTTCTCCTGGAAATCATTGACGATGCTCAGGTGTTTTGGTATGATGGTATTTACAGTGGGAGGCACGAAATCAACATCAGCTTCTTTATCTTTGTTTCTCTTCGGGCCTCCACAGAAGAGGAGACTAAAGTTTCTAAAAGATTCAGTAGAAAAAGCCATGGTAGTAAAAAAAGCAGTAAAAGTTTTAGAGAAAGTTAGAGAGGATGAAAGTATTCTAAACATGAGGAGGTTGAATGCAGAGGACAATAAATTTAGAAAAATTTTGGAAGTGGAAGAGGTAAAATGATAAGTACAAGTAAAATGTAGACGGAAAAATTGTAGTCATGATTACCTCGAGAACCGGCGAGAATATTACTGAATCGAGGGGTAACACGCATTCGGGGTATTAAATGCGAAAATACGTGCGTCTTTTCAAGCATCAGAGACTGTTCAAGAGATTTCCCACCAAGAAAGGGATCTTCACCAACTTTCCGGTGACATAAGATATGTCGCCGGAAAGCAGGGAGACTATCTGTATAGGGTAAAATTGGTTTATAATAAATGATCAAATGATAGCATGACACGTGAAACTGAAGACAGTTGAAAGACAAATCAAGTAACAACCAGTACCGGGGACAACAATTATAATTGACATCAGGTAAAACCGGAGTGAGTGTGGTCAATGGGAACAAATCGATATTTTGCATCGGGTAGCATTTAACAGGGAATATTCTCTAACATTAAATGGACAGCCATTACAGAGAATATTACATTTATGGCCTGTCGTTACATATTTATCAATAGCTCCTTTATTATCATTGGAGTAGGGCTTGATCCTAGGATCTTATTTCCCGAGGTATAACTATAAATAGCAGGCTCAACAGCCATTATAGGACACGAAATTCTTGGCAAAACTTATGTTGTATTCCACTTTCACCCTCAATTAAAATAACTTTATTCACTTTTTCATTTTGTTCTCACTTCTGTCCTCAGAGATGTTGTTCTCGAAGTCAGGCTTGTCATCTTCTTCAATTCTAATTGCTAAGTCTTACTTTTAATCTTTTTTATTTATCATTTTTGGGTAAAAACAGTTCGCTTGTCTGTAAACCACGTAACAAATTCAACTGTACCATTTTACGAGTAAACAATATGCATACAACATAAAAAGTTTTTACAATGTTGTTTAATCAGTGTAGTAAGTTATTATTTTATTTTTAGGTTATTGTATCATGCTCACAAATAAAAAATGTATGTTATTATAAGTCAAAGTTAACGTATTCAGTACTCAAATAATCACTCAACTATTTAAAATTACCTACTAAAATCATCTTTCTTTTGTTTATGACAGAAAAGTCTATTTAACTATTTATATATCACTCAGAAGATCATTCAACTAGGTTTATCAAACTTTCGGTGGCTAAATACCTATTTTAGCCTCTAAATATGTTTAATTTATGATCAACATAACTTAATTTATCCTCGAAAATGTGATTGTTCTATAAAACAAACAGTACTTTTACTGAAAAAGCTCTTAACGATAAAAAAAAAATTGTCAATAATGACAAACGTTTTATGGCATTTAAAATTCGTTTTGGCATTTAGATTAGCACTATGCGAATTGGAAATAATACAATAAAACATTCAAGGTAATAACAGAAATGTTCGCACATGATTATACAATTAATACTAAAACTATATTGAGATGCGATCCCATTGCAAGCTCCTTGAATTAGAAAAATGTAAATAAATTAAGTAAAATTTGTCTAACATAAAGTCTAACGAATATACTAAATACTACTCTTAAACTAAGACTAAGAAGTGGAGGAATGCAGTGAGACTTCTCTTGCGAGTAGTCTTGATCTAATTTTCACCTTCATATATATGTGTAAGGGAAAAGGAGGAAAAATCTAAGATTTGATTTGTTTTATAAGTAAAAGGAAAAGGCTGAAAGTTAAAACTAGGATTTGATTTTATACTTTGTGATATAATTGGTATAAACTACACATTCTTGTTAAAAACAGAATTTAATTGGAGAAACAAATAATAAAGTTGTCATAGAGAAAATAGATAAGATTAAAATAAATAAAATGAAGTTTAATGTAGAAAGCTGATAATTTAATGGTGCTCAATTTTTGCTGCATCATAAAAAAGAAAACAGTCAAACTTAGGTGTTAAAGAGAAACAATATGATAGATATTTAATTAAAAAAATTATAGTAGAATTTATCCTTTAAAATTACAGTATGTCTAACGTTTATGATGATGAGTCACTAAAACGACATTGCATTTGGTTTAACATATTCTAGTAAAGTACGTTACTGAAAAGTTAATGTTTGTATTTGTGTCTGTTGATTTGCTACCACGACGTCAACTGCATTCAATCTTTCTTGTAAGTCGTTAGGCAATAACAACATTTATTTTTTGTAATTTACCCCCCGACCTTGTATCAATTTAGTCAATAATCATTAGATTCTCTTCAGAAACATATTAATCTCTCAAATCCTCCATTTTGTTCTACACAAAATTATTATATTATTTAATTTAATTATAAGATAAAATGAATACATTTGAATATGTTACTAAAACATTACTCACGTAGTAACTAGTCTCATCCTCTACTCGAGTAATGGGTGCGGGTGTAGAACTCAATGTTGTCAAGGTTGCTCTATTTTTGGGTAAATTTTATAAATGGTCATATAACTATGACTTTTTTTTTACTAAAATCGTATAACTTTATTTTCTCACACAAAAATCATATAACTATAATTTTTTTTCACAAAAGTCATATAACTTTATTTTCTCACACAAAATCATAAAACTTTCACTAACTCACATAAAATCATAGAGGTCGAAAAATAAATTTTTTCGGTACTATTTTCTTACTTTACGTTTTTCTTATTTTATTTTCAGTCTAATTAATAATTACCCAATTAAAATAAGAAAAATATGAGTATATTTATAGCTCTCCCAAAAATAATAGCCGATAAAATATTTTAGGCAAATACATCGGCAGCCCCTTAAAGTTGTCCTCACTTTTCACTTACACACTCTATCTTAACTCCGTTCCATTTGAACACTTCAACCATATCTCATATGTGTCATTTAGACACAAAAAGCTGACATGACAAGTCAAGTGTTCCTCACATTTTTCCGACGAGTGAAATGGTCCAAAAAAATAAATTCCTCATCTTTTTTTTCCGGAAAATAAATAATTTTTGCCGGAAATACTTTTCCATCAAATAGTTCTTTTAATTTTTTATTATTCTATCTGCATCCATATAATCACCTTCTTCGTTCACTCCCTTCTCCTATTCCTCCTGACTTATTGTAGTCCGATTAATGTGACAAAGAATTTGGAATGTCATTTGTTTCGGATCTGAAAAATTTGGAATGTCGTTTTAGATTTGGAATTCGAGCCTAATTAAATGTAACTTTCAGCAAAATTTGTTGGTAGTACTCCAAGGATTCTTGGCTAGGCTAGAATGTTACTGATACTACTAGCTTTCTCTTTCTCTTTGCTTGCGCGCGGTGGTATGCTGAGATTATTGAAATGAGAAACTTTCTTTGCTCTCTTTTCTATTGTCCTAATTCTTTTTTCTGTTTTTGGTATTTCTGTTTAATTTTGTCAATTGTAGTGCAACTCCGGCAAAGCTTTGATAGACGTTAGTCCTCAAATCTCAGATCTAAAGCTTTGACAGACCTCTGGCAACTTCTAGATGTGCTTTCTCACATCAGATCTGGGGAAGAAAATGAAGGAGGTGTAGAGTTTTGTGAAGACAAAGTAGGAGGGGTCGTGTCGGGAAGATGACGGAACGAGGGGATCATCGAAGAAGATGACAAACGGGTGGGGGCTGGTTCTTTTATTATTTTATTTTAATTTATTTAAGTTAGATGCACGTGTCCTTGTCTTATTCGTTATTTTGGTGTGTGAATTACACGTATTTTTGTGTGTTTGACTATCTATTAATTTTGTGTCTAAATAGCACATATGAGATATGGTTGAAGTGTTCAAATGAAATAGACTAAAGATAGAGTGTGTAAGTGAAAATAAGGACAGCTTTAAGGGGCTGCCGATGTATTTGGTCAAATATTTTTTTATATATGTGTGTATTATATACATATAACATATACATTCTATATGTATTTTGACTTGCAAATGCAATTAGTTTCGATCGGTTAAGTAATTTTATATTTTTAAAAAAAATAATAATGACTCAACCCAGTCTGACCCAATAACCATATATGCGAGTTAAAATAATACGAAAAGTTAATTCTTCCTCCATATAAAATTTAATTCAGAATGCATGAGATTCTAACATAAAAATAAAGAAATAAAAGGTATAATTAGAGAGCACTTGAAATAAAAATGCTATCAATTTGAATAAAAATCTTGAAAAAAGAAGAAGATAGAGGTATCAACTTTTGAAAAATTTACTATTCACTTTTAATATTATTTTAATTTTCATATATGAGTATTGGGTCGAGTGGGCCAGGTCGAGTGGGCCAGGTCGTGTTGGGTCATCCCTATTTTAATTGTATTATTATTTATTAGACTGAAAATAAAAAATAAAGACCACAAAATAAGAAAATACTACTGAAAAACTGTATTCTTCGATCACTATAATTTTTGAGTGAGTTAGTAAAAGTTTTATGATTTTTGTGTGAAAAAATATAATTATATGACTTTAAGGAAAAAAACTCATACTTACATAATTTTTGTGTGAGAAAAAAGTTATATGACTTTGGTTAAAAAATTATTTATGAAATTTACTCCTATTTTTCGTCATATCCTATGAAATATGAAACACTAGTAAATTATCATTTGTACAAAAATATTATAACTTACTATCTTAGCATTAGCAGCTATAAATTAAATGCTTTTGGCTCCATGAAATGATTTGATTTCAGCTTTATTAGAGTGACCTTGTTTATCTCGCATTATTTCTATAATAAAATATAAATATAATTAAGTTAATTAAGATAAGATAAATCTAAAATATACGAAAGAAAATATATTCAATACATTGTAGTTTGTTTCTCATAATCACTACAATACCTTTGTCTTGCTAGTAAAATTACTGAAAATAATTTAGTTTCAATAGCAGTAACATAATAGGTTTGGAAATTAGGATTTTGAGTTTATTTACTTGTGGCTTGTAACTGTTTTCATAATTCCAATGACCAAAGAAAAATTTAATGCATTATTATTTTTAAACTCAATACATAATTTTTTTTTCACATGTAAATTTATTCGGTACGATTCGGTATTTTTTTGGTTTATTTTCGTAATTAAAAAACTTTTCCTAATTATCGGTATGGTTATAGATTTATGTAAGAACCTACGGTTTTATTAAAGAAACCTAAAAATCGGTTCGATCGATTTAGTCTGTGTTTAAATATCCATTGACACCCCTAACCTCAATGACGCGTATGCTAAGTGTCTATAACTATTTTCGTAATTTTAATGAATTTTTACATATAAATTTTTATTCTGCGTCGAAAGTTAGGTATTCAATTAAACACATCTAATATACACTATATCCGCCCAGTGTGTAAATGCACACACAAGGAAACTAAATATAGGAGTAATATATATATGAACAATTCCAATATATCTAGTAGCTTTAAATCTCAAATTCGCCTATGCTAAGCCATTCAATTTAGCACTCAAATAGTCACATAACATATACTCCAAACTTCGGTTCTTACAAGTAGCAATTGCGTGAGGTGAAGTTATCGTGAATATAGAATAGGCGATTTAGTAAAAATTTAGAGAAGCTACTAAGAAGAGGAAATGCGAAGTGGACATACATAAATGGGTGAAACCGTACATGTCGGGGGAAATTTAAACTTGAAAGTACGCACGCAATGTAGCTTTAGGGTTTTGGACTATGATAAAGTGTTGGTTAAAAAAAGGGGTAATTTAGATAGTAACAGCAGCAGTAATATCAAATGTCTAAGATACTACTAACAGTTGTGGTGGAGTGATATTTATTCCTTCATTATGATTAGAATTCAAGTCTTGAGTATGAAATTACAATATTTTATCCTACAAACTAAAAATTTTCGGCATGAATTTAAACTAAATTAACTCTAAAGCGAATATCGAACCGGATAAAAAGAAGTGTAAGGCGGTCAGTCACTGTCATGTGCTGTGGGACTGTTACACAGAATTGAAAAGGAGAAAATCCATCCCTTGGCCTACTCAGTTGCCCTTTAAGCTTTGCCAAAATTAGGATTTGCTTTCCAACATGCCATCTTTTGCCGCAGTGGCTTTATCTGTTTTCTTTACTTTCATACATTTATGATGCCCCAACCCCATACAACTTGGAATCCACGTTCACATTGTTGTCCTTATATGGTGGAAGAGAGTGACTCGGTCACACCAACTGGTTGCTTACCCTTATAATTCAATAAAGTAAGCCTGGGCACGGAGTCGAGCAGGTTTGGCTCGACCTGACCAGGTTTCAGTCAAGCTCGACTCGGCTATACTTGATGTTTATCAAAGTTTGAGTTGGTTTGACTAAATTCGATCAAAGTTTGGCCAAGCTCAACTGCTCAAGGTATGTCGGGCTTAGCTCGGTTCGACTCTGTTGGGTTATATAATTATTGATTTGAAAATACACTCACCTCTTAGGTTCCGTTGTTAAGTAAATTAGTAATTAATTGGTATTTTATTTAATAATTAATAGTATATATTAAGTAGTTAGCAATAAATTTGCAAATTTATTCTTCTTTATTCGATGTAATCAAATGTTTAATTACATTAGAACTTAAGCCTACCATTATGATTGAGGTTAAATGTAAACAAAACTTTAGATTAAGAATTCAATTTTAATGAATTTAATTTAGTACAACTTTTTGAACTTAATAGTAACCTTTTTTTTTTTTTGCTGTGAAAATTCACTTTTACATTTTATATATAAATGTGGTGAATTAGTAATTTATATAATTTAACGGCATATTAATTTAATTATTAAACTAAATTAATAAATTATATTCTTATTTAATCTTTCAATTTATTATGAGTTTTTCTACCTGCATAAAGTAGGGATAAGGTATGCGTACATACTGTTATCCAATCTGTGTTCGAAAATAAGTTTTGCATAAAATAAAACAAAACAAAAGCAGAAACAGAAATAGAAACAGAAGAATTAAAAGTTCCGAGCCCAACAAAAATCTGTATTTCCTTAAGGAATTTAATCCCCTTACTGTTGCCCAAGGTTCTTGGATTAATTCCTCCCAGGATAAAACAAAACAACTATTCTGTAATACCGGCAATGAAAATTACAGAACTTCGTCGAACTCAACAAACAATAGTAAACCACATTGATGCTTACGTTTTGGTTTGTAAAAATAACGCCGAAATGCAGAAGAGAGAGGGGAGAGTTTGCAGATTTTCGGTGGTGGAAAATTAAGGCTATTCCTCTATATTTATAGCCAACGATTTGGGTTTCAACAGATGCCAAGACACCTATTTGTTTTGAGAAGGTGTCTGTTCGCTAAGAATTAAATTTTTGTTAGGGCGAATCTATAGCGAAAAAATAGAAAATAAATTTGGTCCAAGAAAATTTATCAATCAAATCAATTGATCGAAGCCGAAGCCGTGCGGCGACGACGACGGCACGAGGCACCACTTCTTCTCAATTCTTTTAAGAGCTAGAAGATGCGCTTTTCTATACAAGTACAAAGATTTTCTTTCCATTTTCTAATGCGTGACAAAGTGCCTTTGTAAAAGGAACACTTCCAACTTTTCGTTTCCCTCCATTTCCCATTCACACCTCTTTATTAAATTAGATTAAAACTCAGTGCATACTATTCTTCCTAGACCTCACTTGTAGGATTACACTGAGTATATTATTGTTGTTGTTGATCAATTTATTATGAAAGTAATATTTCCTAAAGGTGTAGCATATGTGGAAGCAAACATTAAATAGTTGGTTCAGATTTGGCTTGAGTTCAGTTATACTATAGTAAAACTTGGTTGATCTCATCTCGGGCTTGGCTCGACTCATATTGTAGAAGCTCAACTGAGATCAACTTGACTCGGAATTGTAATAAGCCTGGTTAGGACTCTCTCAGCTCTGTTTGTGGGACAATGTAACGAAAGCTATAAGGAGGTGGTTATATTAGTTGGACTGGAAGTTTATTTTATGTTAATTGAACCCTTGAAGTTATAAGTGGTCATATAGACCCCATTAAGTTTTTTTATATTTTTCTTTTAGTTCTTTTGGCTAAGTGGAATCCTGTGCTTGTTGTGAGCTATATTTAGCAGAGATATTGTATTGGTTTTTGCATATGTTGAATCCAAAACCTATCTTATCCTCTTTGTTCTACTCTCCTTCTCCTTCTCTCTTCTTTATTTCTTTTTTTTTTCTGGTTATTCACTATCCAAAAGTTCTGCTGAGCCTCGATTCTGTTACAGTGGTATTATAGTCGACTGGGCTCGGGATATTGCGGTCACCATGTCGAAGAAGTAGGAAATTCTAGGGTTGACTGAAGGTGTCAACGAGATCCGAACTCAGCTAAAGTTAGTTATGGCTGACACTACGAAACGATGCAAAGTTCTTGAAACTCAGCAAACTCAGTTTTCTTCTCAGTTGCAAGAGACTCAGGAGAAGATTAGGCTACTGAAAATGAACACAAATCGGAAACGTGAGCTTATTCTTGCGAACATAGATGCCAACCGAAAGTCGGGTTCAGTATCCCCTTCTCCTCAATCACAAACAACCCCAGCTCAAGCTACTCCTAAAATGGGTCAAACATTAGGTACCACTACTTCTACCTCACTAAATAAATAAAGAGGATGAATTAGAAATCAAGGACAGAGGGTGACTCCGAGGTTTGCGAACGCCTCAAGGTATCACTTGAAGTCTCTGGTCTGAAAGTTCAACTCACGGGTGCCTAGCCTGGTATGAGGTACCTGGAGTTGTAAAAAAAGGATGTGCAGAAGCGTAGTATGAGTACACCACAACGGTACCCAGTAAGTATCAAGCCTAACCTCAGTAAAGTAGTGACAAGGTCAGATCAAGACACCTACTGGAATAAATAAAGAAGCTGAACATGTATGGTACAATATAATAATGGAAACATGAAAGAATACAACAAGATAAGCTACACTGAATGTTAAGGCAATAAAGGCATCAAGGGCGGAAACACATAATAAGAACACCAAGGAAATGATGCAACAGAACACGAGTGATGTAAATGAAAGATAACAACAAGAATCATGTCCGAGGTACCGCCTCGTATCTTATTTCACAATCACGATCAAAATCTTTCCTTTTATCACCACGGGAGCCTTACATTTAGTTTTGAAAATCATTTTCCCGAAATAGCTACTCGCGTTTTAGCCTACCTTATCACACTATGTGGCTTCAAGTAGTTCCCCTACTAGCAACACGCGTATCAAGCCCACCTTATCTCATCACATGTATATCAACCCATATCCTTATACTACCGCATGTGTATCAATATCACAATGTATCAAAAATTGCACCTCAAGTGTCCAATACTACAACATGCCAAAGAATTCAAATGTAACAATGTGTCCACAATAAATAGCCCATGGCTCAACTATAATGTGTACAAGAGTCTCAACAATAACAATTGAAAGTGAATAGCTCAACAAGAATGGTATTTCAATAATTTACCACTTTGCCTCAATGTGATCACGAGTTTTACAACTTCAACACCAAACTCAACAATAAGGTATTCCAAGAATTGATAACTTCAAGTAAGGTAACTCGATAGTTAAATATTTAACAAGGCAATAAGGAAATAGTAACTTCAACTAAGCATGTATGGGCAAATAACAAGTAAGATATGAGACAAGTATTAACAATGTCAAGTAAAGCATGTAAGGATAGATTAGCGATGATGAATATAACTTGTTATGACAATTCAATTAAAGGCATGAAAAGAATCTACATAGCTTAAACCGGTTAATTACCATATTTAGCCCGTGTACCCACTCGTCACCTTGCGTACAAGGCTTTCACGTACCACAATTAACATAAAACAACACCAATCCTAAGGGGTAATTTCTCCCACACAAAGTTAGGCAAGATACTTACCTAAAAACACGCTAACTCAATCCACTAGTAAGTCTTTTTCACGAATATCCAACTCCAAACGGCTCGAATCTAGCAAAAATAACTTTATACCATAAATACAAATTATAGGAAACTATTTCGGATAATAAAGTTATAATATTTAAAGAAAATCAAAAAGTCAACACAAAAGTTAACTCCGGGCCCGCGTCTCGGAATCCGACCAAACTTACAAAATCCGAACACCCATTCAATAACGAGTCTAACCATACTAAAATTACTCAATTCCTACCTCAAATCAACCTTCAAATCCTCAAAATATAATTTATGAAGTTTTCACAATTTTCTCAATTTTTCCAACTCAAAATGCTAATTAAATGATAAAATAATAATGGATTCATGTATAATAATCAAATCCGAGTTAGAATCACTTACCCCGATCAATTCCTTGAAAATCACTCTCAAAATCGCCCAAAATCGAGCTCTCTAAGTCAAAAGTTGAAGAATGAAATAAAACCATCGATTTGACCCTTTTCTGCTTAGTGATTTCGCTTCTCTGGACCTACATCCGCTTCTGCAGCTCCGGACCTGCGTAAATTCCATCATAGGTGCGGCTCTCAATTAAGCCCCTGAAAAACTACTTCGGCGGACACAAAAGTTGCATTTGCGCTCACGTTTCTGCGGGTAGTAGCTCGCTTCTGCGAGCCTGCTTCTGCGGAGTGTTGAACGCACCTGCTGTCCTCCTCCAACCCACTCAAATCCGCTTCTGCGATGCCCTTTCACACTTGCACATCCGCACCTACGGCCAATCCCACCTTAGGTGCGATGACATCAGACTTCAGCAACCTTCAGCAATCAAAAAGTCCAAAAATGATCCATTTTCAATACGATTTACACCCGAGGCCCCCGGGACCCCATCCGAATATACCAAGAAGTCCCAAAATATATAGCGAACCTACTCGAGACCTAAAATCACATCTAACAACATCGATTCTACGAATTGCAGCCCAATTCAAACCTATTGAAATCATGAACATCCAACTTCCAAAACTAACATCGATTTATACCAAACCAATTTCGATTGACCTCAAATTTTGCACACAAGTCATAAATGACACAACAGACCTATTCCAACTTGCAGAATTGGAATCTGACCCCGATATCAATAAAGTCAACTCTCGGTCAAACTGCTCGACCTTCCAAACCTTCAACTTTCTAACTTTTGCCATTTCAAGACAAAACGATCTATGGACCTCCAAATTAATATCCGAATACGCTCCTAAGTCCAAAATCACCATACGAAGCTATTAGAACCATCAAAATTTCATTCCGGAGTCGTCTATATAAAAGTCAAAATTTGGTCAACTCTTTCAACTTAAGCTTCCAACTTTAAAACTATGTGTCCCAATTTACTCCGAACCTCACCCGAAACCAAACCAACTACACTGGCAAGTCACATAACCACAATATAACATAGAAGAGTCAATAAATAGGGGAACCGGGCTAAAATACTCAAAACGACTGGCCGAGTCATTACATCCTCCCCCTTTATATTCGTCCTCGAATGATTATAGAGACATACCTGAAGTGGTGAAAAGATGAGGATAACGGCTACGCATATCATGCTCGGTCTCCCAAGTCACCTCCTCGTTTGGTTGACCCCTCCATTGAACCTTCACTGAAGCAATGTTCTCTGACCTCAACTTTCAGACCTGCCTGTCCAAGATGGCCACCGGCTTCTCAACATAAGACAAATCCTTGTCTAATTGAGCTGAGCTGAAATCTAAAACATGGGAAGAATCACCGTGATACTTCGGGAACATGGAAACATGGAACACCAGATAAACTGCAGATAGACTAGGTGGCAATGCAAGCTTGTATGCCACCTCAACAATCCTCTCATGGATCTCAAAAAGTCCGATATACCTAAAGCTCAGCTTGCCCTTCTTCCCGAACCTCATCAAACCCTTCATGGGTGAAACACAGAGCACGACTCGCTCTCCAACCATGAATGCAAAAACACAAACCTTCCGATCCGCATAACTCTTCTGTCTAGATCGGGTTGTACGAAGCTGATCTTGGATCAACTTGACCTTCTCCAAGGCATCTCGAACCAAATCTATGCCTAATAACTTAGCCTCTTCCGGCTCAAACTGACTAACTGGAGAACGACACTGTCTCCCATATAGGGCCTCATAAAAAGCCGTCTGAATATTCGATTGAAGCTGTTGTTTTAGGCAAACTTCACAAGCAGCAAGAACTGATCCCAAGAACCCCCCAAACTCCATAACACAGGCACGAAGCATATCCTCCAATATCTAAATGGTGCGCTCGGACTATCCGTCCATCTGGGGGTGGAATACTGTACTCAACTCAACCCGTATGCCTAAATCACGCTATAACCCTTTAGAAGCACAATGTAAACTACGTACCCCGGTCAGAGATGATGGATACCAGTACATCATGAAGTCGGATAATCTCGCGAATATAAACATGAGCCTGCTGCTCTGAAGAATAGGTAGTCATTACCGAAATGAAATGAGCCGACTTGGTAAATTTATCCACAATTACCCATACAGCGTCAAATTTCTTCTGAGTCCGTGGGAGCCCAACAACAAAGTCCATGGTAACTCGCTCCTATTTCCACTCGGGAATCTCAAGTCTTTAAAGCAAACCTCCTGGCCTCTGGTGCTCATACTTCACCTGCTGACAATTTAGGCACCGAGCTACATACTCCACTATGTCTTTCTTCATTCTCCTCCACCATAGTGCTGCCTCAAATCCTGATATATCTTAGCGGCACCCAGATGAACGTAGTACCGTGAACTGTGGACCTCCTAAAGAATCAACTCACGCAAACCATCCATATTGGCCACACATAATCGGCCCTCCATCCGCAACACACTATCATCTCCGATAGAAACCTCATTGGCATCGTCGTGCTGTACTGTGTCCTTAAGGACAAGCAAATGGGGGTCGTCATACTGATGCTCTCTGATGCAATCATATAAAGAAGTCTGAGAAACCACGCAAGCAAGGACCTGACTTGGCTCCGAAGTATCCAATCTAACAAACTGGTTGGCCAAGGCTTGAACATCCAATGCTAATGGCTACTCCTCTGCAGGTAGATATGCTAAATTGCCCAAGCTCTCCGCCTTTCAACTCAAGGCATCGGCTACCACATTGGTCTTCCCGGGATGTTATAGAATAGTGATATCATAGTCCTTAAGCAACTCTAACCAATCCTCTGCCGTAAGTTAAGATTCTTCTGTTTGAACAGATGTTGTAGGCTCCGGTGGTCGGTGTAGACCTCACAAGGGACATCGTACAAATAGTGCCGCCAAATCTTCAAGGCATGAAAAATAGCTGCTAATTCTAAGTCGTAGACAGGATAATTCTTCTCATAAACCTTCAGCTGTCTAGACGCGTAGGCAATTACCCTACCATCTTGCATCAACACCACGCCAAGGCCAACACGTGATGCATCACAGTATACAGTATAATACCCCGAACCCGTGGGCAACACCAACACTGGGCTGTAGTCAAAAAGGTCTTGAGCTTTTGAATGCTCTCCTCACACTCCTCGGACCATCTGAAAGGAGCACACTTCTCGGTCAATCTGGTCATAGGTGCAGTAATAAATGAGAAACCCTCTATGAAACGACGATACCCGGCCAAACCAAGGAAACTCCGAATCTCCGTAGCTGAAGACGGTTTGGGCCAACTCTACACTTCTTCAATCTTCTTTGGATCTACTTTGATCCCGTCACTCGATACCACATGACCCAAAAATACCATAGAATCAAGCCAAAACTCACACTTTGAACATTTTGCATATAACTTCTTTTCTCTCAAGGTCTAGAGCACAATCCTCAAATGCTGCTCAGGATCCTCCCGACTGCGGGAGTACACCAAGATGTCGTCAATAAACACAATGACGAAAGAATCAAGTTAGGGCTGGAACACACTATTTATCAGGTGCATAAATGCTGCTGCGGTGTTGGTCAGTCTAAATGACATCATAAGGAACTCGTAGTGACCATATCGAGTCCTAAAAGAAGTCTTTGGGATATCCAGATCCCGAATCTTTAGCTGATGATACCCCGACCGCAAATCAATCTTCAAGAACACTCTGGCACCTTGTAACTGGTCAAATAAGTCATCAATGCATGACAATGGGTACATATTCTTCCATGTAACCTTGTTCAACTGCCGATAGTCAATACACATGCGCATAGAATCATTCTTCTTCACAAACAGAACCGGAGCACCCCAAGGTGACACACTATGAAAGCAATTCTTGCAATTGCTCTTTCAACTCCTTCAACTCCACTGGGGCCATATGATATGGTGGAAAGAAATGGGTTGAGTGCTTGGCAACAAGTCAATACCAAAATCAATATCTCTATCAGGCGGCATGCCCGGAAGATCTGCCGAAAATACATCTTGATAGTCTCTCACTACCGGAATTGACTCAACGGTAGGAGTATCAACACTAACATCTCTCACAAAGGCTAGATTTGCATAACACCCCTTCTCAACCATCTGTTGTGTCTTAAGGAAGGCCACAACCCTACTAGGAACATAATCCAAGGTACCCCTCCACTCCAACCGCGACAAACCTGGCATAGCCAACGTCACCGTCTTGGCGTGATAATCAAGAATAGCATGATAGTGTGACAACTAGTCCATGCCCAAGATAACATCAAAGTCTACCATACTGAGCAACAATATATAAACTCTTGTCCCAAACCACCCATAACAACTAAACACGACTGATACACACGGCCAAGAACAATAGAATCTCCCACAGGCGTGGACACATAAACAAGAGAACTCAATGAATTGCGTCCACACCTGCGGCCAATCCTATCGCAGGTGCGATGATATCAGACTTCAGCAACCTTCAGCAATCAACAAGTCCAAAATGATCTGATTTCAATCCGATTCACACTTAGAGTTCCCCGGACCCCATCTGAATATAGCAAATTTCACAAAACACATAGGGAACCTACTTGAGGCCTAATATCACATCAAACAACATCGACTCAAATCTCTATCCAATTCAAACCTATTGAAACCATGAACATCCAACTTCCAAAACTAACGCTGATTTATACCAAACCAACTCCGATTGACCTCAAATTTTGCACACAAGTCATAAATGACACAACGGACCTATTCTAACTTTCAAAATTAGAATCTGACTCTGATATCAATAAAGTCAACTCTCGGTCAAACTTCTCAACCTTCCAAACCTTCAACTTTCTTACTTTCGCCAATTTAAGCCAAAATGACCTATGGACCTCCAAATCAATATCCGAACACTCTACGAAATGTAAAATCACCATATGACACTATCAGAATCATCCCAACTCTATTCTGGAGTCGCCTACATAAAAGTCAAATTCTAGTCAACTCTTTCAACTTAAGCTTTCAACTTTGGGACTAAGTATCCTAATTCACTCCGAACCTCACAAAACCAAACCAACTACACCGGAAAGTTACGTAACCACAATATAACATAGAGGAGTCAATAAATAGGGGAACATGGCTAAAATACTCAAAATGACCGGCTGGGTCGTTATATTTCCGATAACTAGGTCCTTGTTTTTCCCAAGTTCGATGCATGTAGGTCGTGGTTTTACCTACCTACTAGCTCCTCCCTCACATTATGCCAACCCTTACCTTATCCCTAATTTTCAGACACCCACTTCTTCTTCAAACCGACCTTTTCTACCTACTCCAACCTCACCAGCTCAAGGAGTGAACTTAGTAAACCACTCACAAAATGATAATCTTTTTAAATCAAAACTTAATTTCCTAGAATTTAATAGTACCAATCCGAGAGGATGGCTAAGAAAATGTGATAAATTTTTTCATATTTACAGTATTCTTGAGTAGGAGCAACTGGGTTATATTACCATTCATATGAAGGAAAAAGCTGATTGGCTTGATAGCTATCTTACTAATCAGAGGGGCCAAATTTTGTGGTCCATATTTTGTACTGAGATTTGTAGAAGGTTTGGAAAAATGAGACTCATGAACATTGTAGATGAGGTTAATAAAAACACCAATTGAGCAAAGTGGATCAGTTTTAGGAGAAATTTTAGAAACTCATGGGCTTTACACTGATCATTAATCCTCTACTGAATGAACCACATTTTGTATCTAGCTTTGTTAGTGGACTTAGGCATGAAATTAAACTCCTAGTCACTTTGGATAACCTTAAAACCCTTATGAATGCCTTTGAAACAACCAAGCTTTATGAGGAATTATTCCAAGCGCTTGCCAAATTACTCACACTAAGAAATCCACCCCACTATACTAAGCCTCACCCATAAATTATTTATCATGCAGCTAAGTCACTTTTACTTCTTCCAGCCTCTAAGCAATCCTCCAACACCCCTCTCCTTACATAGAGAAATCCAACTCCCATCAAATCAAATCCTACATTTGAAACCTTAAGGGAAAAAAACTTGTGTGCGCCATGATACATACTTTCCCGGTCACCACTGTAAACCTAAGCACTTAAACATGATCACCGGAGAAACCAGTGAAGAGGGGGCTAACTTGCATGTGCAATAAGAAGAGGAGGTTTATGTGGAAGCTAAGGAAGAGTTGGTTGAATAAAATCATGTCCTTATGTGTAGCCATGGGGCTCACTGATTCTCCCTCTATTTTAAAGATGGTTGGTTATATTAAGAAAATACGAACGACAGTCTTAGTGGATAGTGGATCCAGCCATAGTTTCCTCAACCCTCAGATTACGAAGTTGCTTAGGATTCAAACTACCCCTACAACTATTCCAATGAAAGTAGTAGTTGCAAATGGGGAAGTACTTTACGTGATAGTTATTTCCCTGCATCTCAATGGAGCATGCAAGATGATGTATTTAGCTTTAACATGAGGATACTACATGTTGGGGGTTATGATTTGGTGTTGGGAATGGATGAGATAGATCTCTTTGGACCAGTTATTCTCAATGCAAAGCATTAAGTTTATCAATCTGTAAAGAATGAAGGCTCATTACTTTAAAGGGGAAACATGAAGGGTCTGAATTAGAAACTATAGATGGGAAAGAAATGATCATGCTGCTAGCTAAGAAGCATGAAGCTGTGTAGCTGAAGGTTTCCGGATAAATGCACAACAATTCTCAGGAGAAAAATTTTAAACCACCTGAAATTGTAGAATTGCTGGAACAAAACTCTTATGTGTTTGAAGAGCCTAAGGAGTTGTCACCTGCTAAGGAGTGTGACCATGCTATCTCCTTGATTCCACGTGCCACGAAAGATGGTGGTTTAGATATGCTTCAAGCTCAGATAGTGGTTCCTAGTCAATCCACTTTTGCATCTCCTGTTTTATTGGTAAAGAAGAAGGATTTTACATGAAGATTGTCTGTAGATTATAAAAGATTAAACTCCATCACCATAAAAAACTATCCTATTGCTATAATTGAAGATCTATTGGATGAACTCAAGCGATCAAAGGTGTTTTCAAAGGTGGATCTTAGGTCTGGCTATCACCAAATAAGGATGAAACCAGATATCGAACACAAGACTCCTTTAGGACCCACCATGGGTTGTGGCAGTAATGCCATTTGGGTTCACTAATGCCCCTGCCACCTTTTAAGCTCTAGTGTATCACGTTTTGGATTATTTTTAAGAAGATTAACACAATTTGAAACATTTACAAGTGGTATTGAAGTTACTGAGAGACAATAAGCTTAATGCTAAAATGTCTAAGTGTGATTTTTGCACTGTCTCAAGTAGAGTACTTAGGACATATAATTTCTAGTGATGGAGTTAGCACTGATCCTAGCAAGATTGAAGCTATGGTTAATTAGCCCTTATCTGCTAACTTGAAGGAGTTGAGAGAGTTCCTTGGACTCATAAGGTACTACAGAAGATTCATAAAAAATTAGCATTACTCAGAAAACTATTGACTTCTCTCTTAAAGAAAGGGGTCTTTCGGTGGAGTAAAGAGGCTACTTTATCCTTACAAAATATAAAAAGGCCATGACAACAATCCCTATTTTGGCCCTTCCAGACTTTAGTAAACTGTTCGTTGTGGAGGTAGATGCATGCGCTACTGATGTTGGAATTGTACAGATACAAGATAGGAGACCCATTGCATTTATGAGCCAGGCCTTGAGCCCTAAGCACCAGGGATTATCCACCTATGAGTAAGAATTGATTGCCCTTCTCAAGGCTGTAGAAAAGTAGAGGCATTACCTAGTTCTCAATCATTTCATCATCTTAACTAATCACTTTAGTGCCAAAGTATTTTCAAAGATTGATTTGAGATCTGGCTGCCATCAGTTGAAGATTAGGGCATCGGATGTCCCTAAGACAGCCTTTCGGACTCAGTATGGGCATTATGAGTTCCTAGTGATGTCATTTGGGTTGACAAATGCCCCAACAACATTTATGGATTTGATGAATCAAGTATTTAAGCCCTATTTGAATTCTTTTTTGATCGTATTCATTGATGATATCTTAATCTACTCCCGCAGTCAAGAGGAGCATGAGCAGCATCTTCGAGTTGTACTTCGGACTCTGAGAGATAGGTAGTTATATGCCAAATTTTCAAAGTGTGTGTTTTGGTTGGATTAGGTCGCCTTTTTGGGGCATGTTGTATCGGCCGAGGGCATAAAAGTGGATCCTAAGAAGATTGAGGCGGTTCAGAACTGGCCTAGACCTACTTCAGCTCCAGAGATTCGGAGTTTCCTAGGTTTGGCAGGTTATTATCGCCAGTTCATGGAGGGGTTTTCATCCATAGCAGCTCCATTCAGGTTGTCTGATGAGTGTGAGTGAGCTTTCAGAAGCTCAAGACTGCCTTGACTATAACACCAATGTTGGTGTTGCCTGCAGGTTCAGGATCCTACACGGTGTATTAGGCTTAGTGCAGCATAGATGCAGGATGGCAAGGTGATCGCAATGTGTTGCAGCAGTTGAAGGTTCATAAGAAGAATTACCCTGTTCATGATTTGGAGTTGGCATCCATTGTTCATGTACTAAAGATTTGGAGGCATTACCTCTACGACATATCGTGTGAGGTATTCACGGATCATCGGAGTATACAATATTTGTTCAACAAAAATGATCTCAATGTGAGGCAGTAGAGGTTATTGGAGCTATTAAAAGACTATGATATCACCATTTTGTATCATCTCGAGAAGGCCAATGTGGTGGCCGATGCCTTGAGTAGAAAGGATGTGAGTATGGGTAGCCTTTCTTATACTCTAGTTGGTGAGAAACTGCTAGTATCAGATGTTCAGGACTTGGCTAATCAGTTTGTGAGGTTAGATGTTTTGGTGCCTAGTCGGGTTCTAGCTTGCACGGTCTCCCGGTCTTCTTTGTATGAGTGCATCTGAGAGCATCAGTATGATGACCCCTCATTTGCTTGTCCTTAAGGACACGGTGCAGCACGGTGGTTCCAAGCAGGTTACTATTGGAGATGACGGAATGTTGCGGATGCAGGATCAGATTTGTATGCCCAATGTGGATGGGCTTTATGAGTTGATTCTTGAGGAGGCCCACAGTTCGTGGTATTCTATTCATCTGGGTGCTGCCAAAATGTATTAGGATTTGAGGTAGCATTATTGGTGGAGATGAATGAAGAAGGATGAAGTTGCATATGTGGCTCGGTGTTTGAATTGTCAGCAAGTAAAGTACGAACATTAGAGGCCTGGCGGTTTACTTCAGAAGCTTGAGATTCTTGAGTGGAAGTGGGAGTGTATTACCATGGATTTTGTTGTTGGGCTCCCACGGACTTCGAAGAAAATTTGACACAGTATTGGTCATTGTGGACAGGTTGACCAAGTCATCACTTTTCATTCCAGTAGCAGTTACCTATTCTTCAGAGCGGTTGGCTGAGATCTATATTCGCGAGATCGTTCGTCTTCACGGTGTGCCGTGTCCATCATTTCTGATGGGGGTACGTAGTTCACATCGCATTTCTGGAGGGCCGTACAACATGAATTGGGCACACAAGTTGAGTTGAGTACGACATTTCATCCCCAGAGAACGGACAGTCTGAGCGCACCATTCATATATATTGGAGGATATGCTTCACGCCGGGGGTACCTGGGATCAGTTTTTGCCGCTTATGGAGTTTGCCTACAACAACAACTACCAATCGAGTATTCAGATGGTTCCTTATGAGGCATTACATGTTGTTTGGTTTGAACTAAGAAAGGTTCGGTTGTTAGGTACCGATTTGGTTCAGCATGCCTTGGAAAAGGTCAAGATGATTCAGGATCGACTTCGCATAGATCAGTCTAGGCAGAAGAGTTATGTCGATCGTAAAGTTCGTGATATTGCATTCATGGTTGGAGAGAGGAATTTTGCTTTGGGTTTCACCCATGAAGGGTGTGATAAGGTTTGAAAAGAAGGGCAAATTGAGCCCTAGGTATATTGGACCCTTTGAGATTCTTGAGAGAATGGGCGAGGTGGCCTAGAAGCTTGCACTGCCACCTAGCTTATCAGCAGTTTACCCGGTGTTCCATGTCTCCATGCTTCGAAAGTATCACGGCGATCTGTCCCATGTTTTAGATTTCACCTTAGTCCAATTAGACAAGGATTTGACTTACGAGGAAGAGTCGATGGCCATTCTAGCACGGCAGGTCCGGAAGTTGAGGTCCAAGAGTTATCCTTCTGTTAGAGTGCAGTGGAGAGCTCAGCCGATTGAGGTAGCCACGTGGGAGTCCAAGTCCGACATATGGAGTAAATATCCACACCTTTTCACCAGTCCAAGTACCTTTCTATGTCCGTTCGAGGACGAACGTTTGTTTTAAAGGCGGAGAATGTGATGACCCGATAGGTCATTTTGAGTTTAGGCCTTTATTTTTGAGTTTCGAGACCTCAATTAGTTCCGTTTAGCATTCTTCAATTTGCGTGCACAGTCCCTGTCTTGTTCTGTAAAGCTTTTATGTGAAAAATTAAAGAAAATATGAATTTTTGCCTTAAAATGAATTGAGTTGACTACGGTCAATATTTTGTGTAAATGGACCCAGATCAGTATTTTTACGGTCCCCATGGGTCTGTATCGTAATTTGGGACTTGGGCATACGCTTGGAATTGAATTCGGAAGTCCCTAACATGATTTGTTAAAAATTAGTAATTTGGAGGTTTAAAATTTTTTTGAAGTTTAAGCGTAGGTTGCCTTTATAGCTACCGAATTCGAATTTCGGTTTCGGGACTTGGTATAGGTTCATTTTACTATTATTGACTTGTTTACAAAATTTGGGTCAAAATGGAGTCTATTTGACATGATTCGGACGCTCGACTGTAAATTTGAAAGCTCTTAAGTTGCACAAAATTTTTTATAATTTTGATGTCCGATTCATGGTTCTAGGGATTATTTTGGTGTTTTGATCGCGCGAGCGAATTCGTATGATGTTATTATACTCATGTGCATATTCGCCCGAGGGGCTCGGGTGAGTATCGAATAGGCTATGAACCCCTTTTGGACTTAGAAGTTGCTGGTTTCAGCTATTTTTTGGTGTCTGTCACTTTGTGCTTCGAGATCGCAAAGCCACTCTCGCGATCACAAAGGGGAAATGAGGCTGGTACTAGGGAGGAATTTCTTCTATGCGAAAGCAGGGACTTGGTCACGAACGCGAAGTAGGGGAGGAGTTTACCCTTCGTGAACACGGCCTTTTCCTCGAGAACTCGATATAGGATCTGGGGACCGGCTAAGTAAGAACTCTACACGAACGCAGGTGTTGGATCGCGAATGCAAAGGCAAGAGGGGCCAAGCCTTCGCGAACGCGAAGGGTTGATCGCCATCGCAATGGCCACTTGGCCAATGCTCTTCGCGAACGCGTCAGGTGTTTCGCGAACGTGAAGAACACCCGATGCCCAGGTATTAAATATTTCAAAAGTTGGGATTTTCTTCAATTTTCACCATTTTCAAGTTTGAGCTCGGCCTAGAGGCGATTTTGAAGAGAAATTTCATCCCAGCTTCATACTTTAGTAGATTTTAACTTGTTTTCTTCCATTTCCATAAACACCCATTGATTTCTAACCTTTAATCTATGTTTTTTCATGGTAAGAATTAGATATTTAGGTAGAAATTGAGGATTTTGAGAAATTGAGATTTAGACCTCAAATTGAGGTCGGATTTCAAAACTAATCGCATAATCGAGCTCAGGGGTGAATGGGTAATTGGGTTTTGGTCCGAATCTCGGGCTTTGACCAAGCAGTCCGAAGGTTGTTGACTTTTTCCAAAATCATTAAAGATTGTATCTTTTTCACTCGTGGGCAGTTTCTAAAGCTTATTTTTGAATTGTTTGAACTATATTTGGTTAGATTCGATTGGTTTGGAGATGAATTTTAGAGGAAAGGCCCCGGTTAAGCTTTGATTTGATTGCAGAGTGAGGTAAGTGTTGGATCTAACTTTGACTTGAGGGAATTAGGAATTTTTGAACCATGTGTTGTGTGGATTATGTGAGAAAATAGCGTATATGCGAGGGGACGAGTGTATATCGCTGTCAAGATATTTGTTTCCATGTTTCTCGTTATTTCATGAATTATCTTATTCCATGCCTAAACTTTTACATGCTTTATTTGCCTATAATTGTTTTACTTACACTCGTTGACTGTCACATCCTTTACTTGTCCTATTATTTTTGTAATATTTGTTGTATTTTAAGATGTGGTTTAATTTGCATGAGTTGATGAGTTTGTTAGACACCGATAAACTTGTAAAGTAGAGGCTTCAAATTTTAAAGATTATTTGATTATACCTTTACTCTTTGACGTAGAAATTCTTGTAAATTGAGTTATTGGATTGTTTGTGTTAATTGGAAGTGTTTGGGGATCAGGTTGCACGGCGCAGCGGAAATTAAAAGATATTGAATTGAAATGGTGGAATAAGGGAGGATACTTGATGTTGATAAATGATGATATGGTGGGAACCGGTTGCGCGCCGCAACGAATTTTGTACGTGATACTTGATACTAATAAAGGATGATATGGTGGGATCGGGTTGCGCACCGCAACAGATTGTGTATGTTGTACTTTTGGTTGTTGTTGTTATGTTGGTTCATCATTTTTATATGATGAGACTTGTTATTATGGGCTTTCTCATAGTGAGGTTCGAGTTCATTTCCTCAAATTAATTACTTTACTTCCATATCCTGCTTTTCCTTCCCAGTTATTATTACTATTACTGCATACAGGTTATCGTAAGTAGCCCACTTTAGCCTCATCACTACTTCGTCGAGGTTAGGCTTGGCACTTACACAGTACATGGTGTCGGTTATACTTATACTACACTCTACACTTCTAGTGCAGATACCGGAGTTGGTCCTAGCGGCGTTCAGTAGCATTTGCTCGGATCCAGTCATTGACAGAGACTTGAGGTACAACTGCACAGCGTTCGCAGCCATGAAGTCCCCTTCCCTCCTATCTTTTATGTTTTTTCTAAGTTTCAAAACAACATATTTTATTCAGACCGTGTTTGTAGCACTCTAGATGTTCATGTACTCGTGACACCAGCTTCTAGTTATGTTTAGACTTCGCTATTCAGTATTGTTTTGCTATACTTCAGACTTATATAGTTTTCGTTGTTAATATCATGTTATAAATTGTTAAACTCAGTTAACTTTCTATTCCACGTTGGCTTGCCTAGCAAGTGGATGTTAGGCGCCATCACGGTCCCGAGGTTAGGATTCCGGGTTGTGAACGTAAACATAATATTATTCCCTAAATGATTCTACCCGTAGTTGTTAAGGATGTCTACATTATTCCTTCCTGTGAAATGTAATTCAAAGCATGCCTAAGTATGTTCCTGAGTCCCTATTGAGGCATACGATAAAGATGTCCTAATGATCCTAAAAGTCACTTTACTCATTTACTACCAAGCTATGGCCGGTCGGACAGTTACCACCGGTTGGGCAGTTATGTATCGTTATTTACCACCGGTTAGGAAGAAATGTATTTACCATCGAGCTACGGCCGGTTGGCCAGTTACCACTGATCAGTTGGGTAGTCATGTTACGATATGGATAAAAAAAAGGTTATGAATTATAGAAGAAAATAACATTAGTGCATATACACTTGAAAAGCTTTTGAAAAGAGATATGAAGATGCTTGTATTAAAGAAAGTATGTAAGAAGGAAAAACTAAATTATACACTTGCTCCTAAAGTATGAGTAAGCCTAAATATACCTTGATTTGAAGACTTGAAGAAAGTCCATTTTGTTGAAAATCCTTTAGGGCAATGGTACTTTATTTTTTTCGAAATTTGATTTGCTTTTAAAGATAAAGCTTGCGATTCAGATATGGTTTTCCTTTTGAATATGGGGCTGATGCTTTTGCTAAGTTCTGGGGGCTTCAAAATCTTTAAGACAATAAGGTGAGCTAAAACATAGTATGATATAAACAAATTGTAATTAGCGAAATAGAGATCGGCTACTAACTAATTCTTTTTTTTAAATCCTATATTTTTTAGGGCTTGCTTATGTTTTACGACATTAGGGTATAAAGTAAAGCACACAATCCAATATATAAGTATTGTATACATGTAAGATAGAACAATAACAAAAGATGTAATAAAAATGCAACAAGGCAGTGAACTAACTAGCGAAGCAGTACACAATAATAAAGGAGTTGAGGGAAAGAGGAACAGACTCTAATATTTGGGCCTCAAAGAGGCAGGTCCAGCAGTAATAGGACGGCAACAACTGACTTCAGGCTTCCAAAATGCAACAAGACTGGGCTTGGGCCTGAGTTCCTTGATCCAAAAGAAAGAGAAGGTCATTAGATACATGTTCTATGTATTTAACCATGTATGAAACATATAAACAGATAATTGGAGCAAAAATGTAACAAACTATCAATATTCAAATACTATGAGAAGATTATACTAATGTGGTGGTTATACATGGTAAATAATTTACATTGAAAACCTTTCGTTGTCATTAAACACTAAACTCCTAAAGAGCCAAAAGTGTCAATGAATTAAGGGTTAAGGAGAGAGTTCTACTCAAGGTCGATGCCCCCTTTGAATCCCCCGACACTTCAAATTCCCAAGGGTCTCAAGGCCTAGGGCAATGCTAGTGTCGGGGAGAGCAGCCCAACCTAGAGTTAAACTCTACTCCCAAATACCTCTAACCACTAATGACTCATTTTTCCCTATGGGTTTAAGTGCCAATGAGGCCCTTTCAGTGTAAACTAAATACTATAATATCCCCTACCATAAAAGTATACTTGCCCTCCTGAAAAACTAATATAAGGATATAAAAACAACTTCATTCTATAACTACATTTCTAATATCACATGAAGGATACACATATTAAATAAGTCGGATACACAATTAGGGGGGGGGGGGGG
>MCJB01052042.1:61020-125762 GCA_002018475.1 Nicotiana obtusifolia
GGGGGGGGAACAGAACACTAAGCTTTACTGCTAAGGACCTGAACACTTGGGATCACATTCAAAGGAATAGGTAAAGAACACACAGCTCAGATATACAACAACCTAGAAATAGATACTTCTGCCTTAGCAGATTAGCTATGGGTTGATTAGCTTAGGTCTTGCTACTAGCACATATATAGATTAACAATTCTACTTGGAACTTTTAAAGGCATTAGCAAAGGGTTCAGACAAACATGCTATAACTGGAAACTTTTGCATAAGTTATTAGGGACATCAGAACATAATCAAAACTCTTAAGAGGTCCACATATCTTTAGATTTGAATAATGGAGTTTCTAGAATGCTTAAACAGGATCAACAAATTACCAATCTTACTTCACTGCAGAATTGAGGATAGAATTACCCCCCTCCCCTCAAAATACTAATCTTATATTGAAATAGGTAAACTATTATGTCCAAGCAACAACAATAGGAAATCCTCTTAGGGTTCCAGGACTAAGTTCAGTTCATCAGTAGAAAAGAAAGGATCAAGTTCAATTTCAAGACAGAGTATAGAGACATGAGGTCATGCAGATAAAGAGAGAGACATGCACATTCAATCAACTATTCATAGATATTTTACATGAGGTTACAATTTTAGGGAAGATAGGGTGAGCTTCACCTATTATAGAATTAAGTCAGCAAGATTATAAAGGGAGGAGGATTTATAGACAAGGGAATGATTATACCAAACAGGTTTGACTCAAACATGTAAATGAAGGCTTTATCTAAACATGAGAATAGTTATATCAAGCTTGAAGATAGTCATGAATATGTTTGTTTTATGAAAGACAACTTGATAACAATCGAATATAGGCAAAAGGGTCACTGAGGTTCATAAGAGTTCATCCTAACAACACTGTTTCATATAGGTGCAACCAATAGTTAGATATGAATACAAGATTGTCACAATGACAACTCAAAAGCTATTTTCAAAATTAATAGACATTGATATAGAGAAGGAGAGCATTTAAACACTTAGACCTATTCATGCTTCAGTTAAATGGTGAGGATGTAAACTATGAACTTTCAAGTTTTGTCTTAATTAGGATTATCAAACAGTGATCTCGACCACAAGAATGAAGGAAAATAGTGCATAAGGATAGAGATCACAACAGAGTCACTAATAGATAATCTATGAAGTCTAAGTAAACATGAGAAGTCATTTGAAGCACATTAAGGGAACTTAATCATGCATACTATTAGGATTCAAAAATGAGAATCATTAAAGTCATATAACAGGCTAGTCGATATCAATTTGAAGAAATTCAGAAACATGACAAAGGATCATAGATCAACAACACCTTAGCATGAATATGGAGATAACATTTTTTATACTAATGATAACATCATAGACAACTACGATTAACAGAAGACAACAGGCATATTCATAACATTCTAATAAGATGATCAAAAGAGAAGAGTTAGAGGTCTACTGACCTTCTCGAGAGCAGCAGACCAAACAAGGACTTCTCTTAATTTCTTAAGACCCAAAGCTTCAAGCTTGAAGAAGCGAAAGAACTCAGAAACGAAAAAGAAAGAAATTAGTAAGAAATCCTAGATTTTGGATATCTCAAAATTACTCTTAGATGGTTGTTGGTCGTTTTCTCTGTTAGGTTGTTCGATCTTAGGTGATTGTAGATGAGAACATTAAAGGCCCTATTTATAGTGCCATTAAGGCTCTAGGGTTTCACAGATTCTAAATCATGAGTGGAAAGTGATGAATGGTAGATAATACAAGCACGATTGAGTGAAATTAAAAGAAACAGAGGGAAAAAACAGGATCGAGTTTACCTGAGCACGAAGAGATCGACCATTGAAGCTTTTGGACCAGCGATTAAACCCTAATGTCCAAAGGTTACTGAGTTTGACCTCTGGACATCGAATCCTCATGATGAACTCTGAGAACAACTCCATGCATGCTCCGATTTGACAAAACGCGAAGGAAATTCAGAGATTTGAAGTTGCATCTTTGAGTCTAGGGTTCAGATTTGGGTATTTTGAATTCTGAGTGATGAAATTAGAATGTTCAGGCTGGATTCGCGATGTAGCAGGGATAGAAGGGATGATTTAGAGTGGTTTTGAATGACCAACTTGTGCAAGGTTCTGGAGATTGATGGCTGATGAAGATGAGAGAAAAGGGAAATGAGGGTGGCAGAGTGAGGTGAGAAATTATTAGGGTTTGGGTAGGCTTAGGGTTGTCTCTAAGTTTAAGTTGGGAGATGGAACGGGTCGATCAACGGCTCCGATCCTTTTGGTAATTAGGAATTTAGGAATGATATAAATGGGAAAAATAGGTGGCCGTTGGATTACTTTGATCAGACGGTTGAAAATAAATCTCTGGCTGCTTAAGAATTAAAGAGGAAAAAGGGTTAAAACATGGGCCGTTGGTTTAAGAGATGGACATCCCAGATGATTTGTATTTGTTATGTGTGTGTTAGAGACAGGTGACGTGGCACATGGTGATTGGTGTAAAGGTGATGGAAGGATTGCCAAAGTGGAACGAGATTGGGTGTTTGGACTGGGTCAGAACCGTTTGGGCTTGGCATTTGGGCTGAAAATAATTTAAGAGATGACCACTTTGCTTTTATTTGAGAACTGCAATTGTAGCCTTTTGTCTTTTAATCCCTTTTTGAAATTAATTTAAATAAATCGAATAATTTTTAATAAAATATGGTAAAAATTATAACTACTAATTATTTTAATTAATTATTTATAAAAATACTTTGTTTTCTAAATTGAAATACTAATTTTAAATTATTAACATAGTAGTCTAATTAACTAGAACTTAAAGAGTAATTCATGAAATTAACTATATAGGCCTATGTGATGTATTTAAAAGTTATTTCAATAATCTTAAAATAGTAAGTATATTTGTAATTACATAATATTAATACTATGTGATTAATTTTAAAACTAAATTAATTTATAAAAAAGGTATTTATTACTAGAAAATACTTTTAAAATATGTATTGCAAATTATTAAGTATGAGTAAATTAATTTTAAAAGGGAAGGTCAAAATTGGTCTCCAACAGCATTGTTTATAAGTCATCGTGTTAGAGTTTTGCTACATACTTATGGGTAGGGTGGGGCCCTGTCCCGACCATCTTTAGATGTCAAAATGCTTAAAAGCTTTGTAGACACAGGTTCATTATGTACAGTATGTCAGAGGCTTTGACGGCCCATATGTATTCATGTTTTGAGTACGATGGTTCGCTGATACAACGTTTGCCCACTTATAGTTATACATTACAAGTTGTGGCTGATCACGTCCAAATGCACACCTCTAAAAAGGTATGAAACGGTCGTTTGCAATTATTGTAACCAAACTAAGAGTCAGGGTCGAATTCATAGGGAGCTAAGATGGGAGTTAGTGGTACATATTTTAATACGCGTAAGTAAATTATCTTGATTTGCACTTCCACAAAAAGGTTTGTTTTCAATTTCTAATTTTGCACTAAAGATTGCAGAATAAAGAAAGAAGATTAAGATAATTGTTTTTGAGGTTTTTCAAATTGATAAAAAGCCTAGGGTTGTGACCATTATCTAGGTAATTGCCTAATGGGATAAAGACCTTAATGCTTGTTTTGTTGATTGGGGTGTATTATAGTTATCAACTCTGAACTACCAACTCAATACCTCTCCATCAGAGAGTGATTTTTTCCAATTTGGCTTTCTCAAGACCAAATGGATATCACACAAAGTAGTTCATAAAAGCTCAAGTCAGGTTATTATTATTATCTCTAGGCTGAACCCTTTAATTGGGTTAATCAATCTCTCGATTGACTCAATTCCTTATTAGCCAAGTTTTCCTAGACTAAGTCTCTCTTTCTCAAGTAGAGACTAAGTCAAATAGGCATGAACTAATGTTTGCAACTACTAATTCCACAAATTAAAGCATGAACTAGGCTAAATAATAAACACCCAATCATAAACAAGCACTAAATTAGATACCCATAAGGTTTACGCACTAGCGTTGGCTCACAACCCTAATAAAAATCTAGCTACTTATGCTTGGGTTTGAATAAAAAGAAGAAGAAAGATTAATTAAACTCATAATGTAAGCTTAAAATGATAAAATCTTTTGTAAAATACACCAAAATGAAGTAAAATTCTAAAAGAGGCAAAGAAAAACGGCTACAGTAATTGCTGGTGTCAAAACTTGATCTAATTTCATAAAACTCTTCTATTTATACAAGTCTACAAATTTCGGACAAAAATGCCCTTCGAGAGGTTCTGCGGCCGCACAATTCCATGTGCGGTTCGCAGATTTCTTCATCTTGGCAGGAAGTGGTGTTTTGCAGCCGCATATTTCGGAACTGCAGCGGCGAGGCGAGCTTCTACGGCCCGCAAAATTATGTCTGTGGTCGCAAGCCGATCTTCTTGGGTCCGCACAATTATGTCTGTGGCTGCAAGGCACTTCTTCTGCGGCCACACAATTCTTGCGCGGTCCGCAACTCTTGTGCGGTCCGCAATTCTCAGAGGCGTGGGACTTAGAATTTGGACACTCTCTGATCTTGGATTCTAGCCCAGCTCTTGTGGTTGCAAAATTCATGTGCGGTCCGCAATTTGCACAAATGTCTGCTGAGTTTTTCTTCTTTGTTTGCGGCCGCAGGTGGAATTCTAGCGTCCGCAATTTCTTATGCGGACCGCACATTGTGTGCTTCTGTGCTCTTTTGTAGCCTTGTTCTTGAACTACTCATCTTTGAGTCGGATTTCATCTCGGGAGTCCAACTTCCAGCATTCCTGCAATTTTGTACATTTCATTAGTTTTGAGAACACAATTCAATGCTTTTAGACTAAACAAAAGCTAAAAGGTGCTAATAAGTAGTCAAAATCCCCACTTATCAACTCCCCAAACTTATGTCTTTGCTTGTCCTCAAGCAAATAAATTAGTTCCCACCTATTAAGGGTCATTTCAGCGACTCGAAGTTGAGCCATCCACACATCAGTCGGGACCAACAATTACCCACACTACCTATGTATTATCAACAAGGTGATAAGTTAAAAATTTATGCACGTATAGTTCTAAAGTGACATTTGAGCATCAAAGGTTGACTTTACTCATCAAGGACTCTTTCTCTATCATGTAGGTCATTGTCGATTCTAAATTCTTCCTCCTCTACTCTCCGGTTTCCTGGTTCACTTAAGAAATTTAGCACTCAATCCAAAGATTTATGAAAGGTACACTCCTCAAGAGAATGTCACAGGTACGGCTTCAAGTACTATAGGTCTGCCCCTCATGTAAATCTCCACTATTGCAAGCTCACTCGGCTCAAAATCAAGTAGGACTTCTTTGGGATGTAATGAAGGCTTTTGGATTAGGGTTTGATACAATATGGGTAAGTGGTTACACCTTCCTTAAGCACTCCATCATTCATTTCTCGGCTCACACTTTGCCAATTTCTTGAGGCATTTTCTTTTCCTTGGGGAACTAGAGAGACTTAACATCACTCTTTCTTGATCATTGCATTCATATTTCTCCATGTTTGGGATCATTTCCTTTCTTTGAATCCCTTCGACTCTTCTACTTATTCATATTGTTGCATTTTTTCTTTTTGTTCTTTTCTTTTCTTTGCCTTTTCTTCTCATAACTTCTTTTTCTCTTTTTGTGCCTTGATACCTTTTTCAATTTCCTCTTCTCTCCCCCAAACTTACATTTTTAGCCATTTGTTTCACATGAGTGTTAAAGAAAGCTCGGGTGCCAAGAGAAGGTCACAATAGAACAGGTGAAGGCTTGTAACATGATTTTCAAATGAGAAAGGCTAAAGGCTCGAAGAGGTTGACTAGGGATGACATCATTGGTAGGCAATAGAAAACTCAAACGGGCCAAGGAAATCCTACAATCACTTCTCATGCCAAGCAAAACTTAGAATTTTGCCTTGAAACACATTCGGGGCAAGTTCTAGATGTTTCGCACGGGTACTTGGACTCACAACAAAGCATCTCACCCCTCACGCAACTGATTGTTAAAGAGGATAGAGTCGAGGGCCCACAACAATCACATTCAAAATTAAAAATCACTATGGTTCGATTAAACCACTCGAAGGTTTCCTAAGTTAACAAAAGAGTCACAAAGTCACTAACTAGAGCTATTTCTTTCAAAAATCTTGTTTCTAACCATAAGTACGTCGTTAAGTGTGTTAGTACCAAATGAAGCATGTTTGAATCTTCGAGCATGACTTAATTAGGTCTTTTTATTCATTACTACTACTATTATTACCTAAACATCAAAAACGAACTTAGTCCCTTAAGAAGGTTTTCATGCCATCCATCGTTGGGAAGAGTCAACCGGTTCACAAAAAAGCTACCTTTGGAAAGAACCGTGGCAATAAAAAAAACCAAAGACTTATTATCTACTAAAACATAAAAAGAAGATACTAACTCAAACTAAGAACTAATAACGAAACAAAAATAAAGAAGTTACTAAACAAAAACTACTGAATATACATAAAGAGGGAAAAAGGAGAGAATATATACAGAATAAGAAAGAGAAAGAAAATAATGTCAAGTTGTTACAGGCTAAATGTCTCAAAATGTATCAAATGTCATCAAAATAGACTCCACCCCCTGAATAAAAATAAGCATTGTCCCCAATGCTTAACAAAATAAGACTAAAGGAAGGGAAAGAGTGAAGAAAACTCCTTATGGCTCCTTGGACATCTCTGTGTCCACAGCAACGTCACTGCCCTCAGTCTCATCTAACTAGATCTCATCATCCTCAGCTCTGGGTGGGACTGGGTTGGTGAACATCTAACGCACTGCCTCGGCAGTGTCGGCAGCAGAGTCTGGCTCCTCAGACTAGCCAGTTGGTGTCACCGGTGCTAATGGTGCTGCAGGATCTGGGCCTGAAGAGTGTGGGTCAATCAGCATGTCAAACGGAATATTCTCTGGCTGGATCAAGCTTTGTAACCTGTCTCCGGAGCTTGTCCACTAATTTCTTACTGGCTTGGACTTTCTCATCTTCTTTACTTCTTTTCCGAGCTCTTCGATCACTGACCCATGATGCCAAAGTAGCTATGATGGTGTTCTGGTTCTCCAGGAGCTTCTTCAATGTTTCTTCCACAGTTAGGGGAACCTAAGGTGCCTGAATGTGCTGCAACAGTATCGGATAAGTTAGATAGCTTTGCAATGGGTGTCTGCATCCAGTTGTTGAAGCTCGCCAATGTTTGGGAGACTCGCGGCGCAGAAAATAGAGCAGTAGGCATGGGCACCAGCTTCAAAGCCGAGGTGGAACCTATGGCAGGAACTACGGTGGGAACTGAAGATGGTGGTGGAGGCATAGCTGCAGCATTAGATGAAGGCTCGGCGAAGTGGATGGTATATCAACTGCCTCTACTACTACCACTGATGGCTCATCAGACTGGCCTGTGGTGGTAGACCGCTAACCCTTTTTTCTGAAGGTTGTGTGCATCTATCAGTGAGTACCATGAGCAAGGATTCTTCGGCCGCACCTTTTTATCAAAGTCCCTCGGCTCTACCCTCGCATTTGTGAGATACTCTGTAATAGTGTTGGGATAAAGGTAGGACGTGTCGGCTTGCCGAGCAATCACAGAGATGTTGGCCGACATCACGGAACCCACATTGATAGGGTACCTGGCCATGATAGAAGCAACTAGAACGGCATGAGGAATCGGAAGATAGATCTCATTCTGGCACGGGTTTAGTCTGCTGTAGACAAAGGTCTGCCACCTTTTTGCCTCAAAGCTCAGAGTGTTCCTATGAATAGAAACCCCTGCTATGATCCATGGTGGTGGTGGCCCAGGAGCTGCTAGAATATCTGCTAGCCAAGGACGAGCTGCGTCCCCAAGTGCACACTTCTCTAAGTATTTTGTGGGCTCGACATCATCAAATCCCAAGTATGTGTTCAATGTGTGCTGATCAAATCGCACTTTGAGGTTTCTTACTTTCGTCACCTTTGTCCCTTTCTTGATATGCGCCACATTGGCATAGAATTCCCAGACAAGGTACTCCTTAGCATCCACCACACTTTGGGTAAACCATATCCCCTCTTTGCGTTCTCTAAATTGTCTCAATACTACAAGGTTATACCTCTCCAGATCTTTCAACTAAACCTGTCGCTCAAGAGTGAGCAACCTCACTAGCCACTATTCACGGAAGCTGGAGAAGGTGTCCAAGTTGACAAACTGGTCTTCCCATATTTCTTTCTTCTTCGACCTGTCAAGGCCAGCAACTGTAGCATCTCCCCCTCTTCCATCATCGGGGATGTCCTGAACTGATGTCTCTGGTGCCTCAGGGACAAGTGTAGTGAAAGGTTCAGAAGCATGACTAGCACTTTCCAAACCCTTGGAAGTGCTGTGTGTTGATGACTGCTCGTCCCTCAGTTGAAACCTCCCTAATGGCCTAGATTATACTGCCTGTTGTTCCTGAACAAAGGCTGACTTGCCCTCTGATACGTCCCTAGATGGGATATAAGAACTGGTCTCAAAAAGGTCTCCACCTCTCCGTCTCCCGGCTGGTGTTTTCTTTCTGATTTCATGTTGTTAGGCACTAGGTCAGGTTCTCTTCCCTCGTCCCCGTGAAGGGTCACTCCTTTCTTTCGAAGTGTCGCCTCTGCCTTTAGATCGAAAATTTTGTATACCAAGCAAAGGCGATTGTTAGTTGCAATTCAAGTTCAGACATATTATGAATGTAAGGACACACCAAAAGACACAGTGACGAGCATAGTTGAAACATGCTTGCATGATAGGGATCTGCGGTCCGCACATTTTTCATTGTCGACCGTATAATGGTCAAGGAATGTCCCAACAACGATATGACAGAAAACATGATTCAACAAACCTTCTATCATGGGATTAACACGACCAACTAATGTGTGGTGAATCAACTTGCCGGTGAAAATTTTATGACTATGCCTTTTGCGGAGGCGTATGAGATTTTAGATGAAATGGCGCAAACATCATCGGCGTGGCAATCCCGGGCTAATGTTCCACAAGTGATCCCAACGTAATCCACCTTCACAAATAGTTGCATGACCAGGGGCAAGCTATAGCCGAATTGACTACCACCATGAATCAACTAGCAAAGGCTCAACTTCAACAAGTGCAAAATCCTAAGCAAGTCAATGCCATGGAGGGAGTGAACATGATGGTGAACAAAAGGAGAACTAAGGGTAAGTGCAACATTTAGTGGAGAATTATGTGCAAGAAGATAGTGGGTTTGATCAAGATGATTCTTACGATGACCAAGAAGAGGAGGTGCAGTATGTGAACAACTTTCAAGGACAATGAAATAACTTCCAAGGCCCGAGCCAACAACAATGGCGGCCTCAAAACAATCAAGGCAATTGGAATTCTAAAAACAAAGGTAATTGGAGTGGTGGAAACAATCAAGAGAATTGGCACGACAATAATAATCAAGGAAATTGGGGAGGTAACAATCAAGGTGGATGAAACCATAATCAAGGCAATCGGGGGTCGGGTTTTCAAAGGTCCCCGATGTATCAACAAGCGAACAACCCCGCCTCCATATCCTTTCCATGGTCCTAGTTATTCAACCAATGAGATGGAGCGTATTGAGAATATGTTCAAGAAAATAATGGAAAAGAATGCCGACTCGGATGCCCAACTTGCCTCGCACACCACATCCTTCGGGACCTTTTCTTCTTGTACCACTTGCTCATCATCCATAAGTTGCCTTTGACTTGAGGTGGGTGCATTCCCACCTCTTCCACTTCTTGTAGTAACGGCAATGGCATGCCCCGTGTTGTTCCCACCCTTTGGGTTCACCACCGTGTGACTTGGTAGTGCCCCCTTAGGACGAGAATTGAGAGCTTGAGAGATTTGCCCCATTTGCACTTCTAAATTGCGGATCGATGTGTTGTGCGAGGAAAGTTGGGCATCCGAATCGACATTCTTTTTCATCATTTGCTTGAACATATTCACAATACGCCCCATCTCATTGGTTGAAGAACTAGGACCATGGGAAGGATAGGGAGGCGGGTCGTTCGGTTATTGATACATCGGGGGCCTTTGAAAACCCGACCCCCGATTGCCTTGATTATGGTTCCATCCACCTTGATTGTTACCTCCCTAATTTTGCTTGATTATTGCCATTCCAATTTCCTTGATTGTTGTTGTTGTGCCAATTCCCTTGATTGTTTCCACCACTCCAATTACCTTGGTTGTTAGAATTTCAATTGCCTTGATTGTTTTGAGGCCTCCATTGTTGTTGTCTCGGGCCTTGGAATTTGTTCCGTTGTCCTTGAAAGTTGTTCACATATTGCACCTCCTCTTCTTGGTCATTGTAAGAATCATCTTGATCAAACCCACGATCTTCTTGCATATAAGTCTCCACTCGATGTTGCACTTGCGGACCTTTGGTTCTCCTTTTATTCACCATCACGTTCACTCCCTCCATGGCATTTACTTGCTTAGGATTTTTCACTTGTTGAAGTTGAGCCTTTGCTAGTTGATTCATGGTGGTAGTCAATTCGGCTATGGCTTGCCCATGGTCTTGCAACTCTTTGTTGAAGGTGGATCACGTTGGGATCACCTTGTGGATCATTAGCCCGGAGATTGCCATGCCGATGATGTTTTCTCCATTTCATCTAAAATCTGACACGCCTCCGCATAAGGTGTAGTCATAAAATTTTCACCGGCAAGTTGATTCACCACGCATTGGTTGGTCATGTTAATCCCACGATAGAAGGTTTGTTGAATCATGTTTTTCGTCATATTGTTGTTGGGACATTCCTTGACCATTGTTCTATATCGCTCCCATATCTCGTGTAGTGGCTCATTTGGCTCTTGCTTGGATGCTAGAATCTCACCCCGAAGTGTAGCCATGTGCCCCGGAGAGAAGAACTTAGAAATAAACTTTTCTGCCAATTCATCCCAAGTGTGAATGGAATGGTTCGTCAAAAGTTCTAACCAATCTAAAGCTTTCCCCCATAGAGAGAACGGAAAAAGCCTTAGCCTCAAAGCACCCTTGGAGACATTTGTTTGTTTGCTCCCCCAACGAGTGTCCACAAACCCTTTCAAATGGTTGTATACATTTTGACTTGGAGCACCGGTGAAGAACCCTCGCTGCTCTAACAAAGTGAGCATCACATTGGTTATTTGAAAGTTGCTCGCCCTAATATGGGGAGGGACAGTAGCACTTGCATATCCTTCATTGGGTAACACCCGGTGTGGAGCCGCTCGTGGTGGAGGTGGGGGTGGAACGGGCACATTGTCATGAGGCACTTGGCCTCTTCTATTGGCTTGAGGTTCAAGAGGAACCTCATCCACTTAGTCATCCTCAATGTCCACATTCTCCTAAGCAATATTTTCGAGCTCATTGTTTGCTATGGTTGTACCTATGATTTTTCAAACAATTTAGTAACACGGAGGGAAAAGAAAATACTCAAAAAAACAGATTCAGATATATAGCTAACATTGTTTTTAACTCCCCGGCAACGATGCCAAAAATTGATCGCGTCGAATTGTACACCTCAAAAGAAGTATGAAACGGCCGTTTGTAATAATAAAACCTAATTAAGAGTCGGGGTCGAATCCACATGGAGCTAAGATGGGAGTTAGGGGTATATTTTTTAATGCGCGTGATTGAATTATCTTGATTTGCACTTTCACAAAAAGGTTTGTATGGTATTTCTAATTTTACACTAAAGATTGCAGAATAAAGAGAGAAGGCTAGGATAATTGTTTTGAGGTTTTTCAAATTGATAAAAAGCCTAGGGCTATGACCATTACCTAGGTGTTTGCCTAACGGAATAAAGACCTTAATGCTTGTTTTGTTGATCGGGGTATATTATAGCTATCAAATCTCAATTACCCACTAAATACCTCTCGGTCAGAGAGTGGTTTTACCCAATTTGGCTTTCTCAAGACCGAATGGATATCACACAAAATAGTTGATAAAAGCTCAAGTCGAGTTATTATTATCTCTAGGTTGACCATTTTAATTGGGTTAATCAATCTCTTGATTGACCCAATTCCTTGTAGCCAAGTTTTCCTAGACTAAGTCTCTGTATCTCAAGTAGAAACTAAGTCAAATAAGCATGATCTAATGTTTGCAACCATTAATTCCAAAAATTAAAGCATGAACTAGGCTAAATAATAAACACTCAACAAGCACTAAATTAGATACCCATAAGGTTTACACACTAAGGTTAGGTCACCACCCTAGTAAAAGTCTAGCTACTCATGCTTGGGTTTGAATCAAAAGAAGAAGAAAGACTAAATAAACTCATAATATAAGCTTAAAATGATAAAATCTATTATAAAATACACCAAAATAAAATGAATTTCCAAAAGAGGTAAAGAAAAACAGCTATAGTAATTGCTGATGTCAAAACTTGACCTAATTTCATGAAACTCTTCTATTTAGCCAAGTCTAAAAATCTCGGACAAAAATGCCCCTCGGGAGGTTCTGCGGTTGCACAATTCCATATGCGGTCCGCAAATTTATTCTTCTTGGCGGGAAGTGGTGTTTTGCGGTCTCACATTTCTGAACTACGGCCGCGATCGAGCTTCTGCGGTCCGCCGAATTATGTCTGCGGTCGCAAGCAATTCTTCTGCGGTCCACAAAATTATGTCCGCGGCCGCAAGGCACTTCTTCTGCTGCCATACAATTCTTGTGCGGTCCAGAATTCTCAGAGGCCTGGGACTTGAAAGTTTGCACACTCTCAGATCTTGGATTCTGGCCTAGCTCTTGTAGCAACACAATTCATGTGCGGCCCGCAATTTCTTCTGCAGCCGCAGAATTCCTTCTACGGACCGCACATTGTGTGCTTCTGTGCCCTTTAGTTGTCTTGTGCTTAAACTACTCCTCTATGAGTCGAATTTCATCTCGGAACCCCAACTTCTGGCATTCCTGCAATTTTGTATAATTTCATCAGTTATGGGAGCATAATTCAATGCTTTTAGACTAAAACAAAAGTTAAAAGGCGCTAATAGTCAAAATGAGCACGAAGAGAGAGAGAGGCTCTGGCAATAGAGAGAGAGAGAGAGGCGACGAACACGAAGAAGCTCATCGCGAGCCATGGCGACGTAGGCCGATCTTCGCCGGCTGGCGAACCTCCTCCTCTCACTTCCCAACCCTCCACCACAGCCACAAGCAGTCAAAAACCCCTAGATTACAGTCGTCTCCTCAGACCTTCAACCCTAAACTCGTCCCCAACAGTGAACCATTATTCGACAGCCCAAATCGAGCCAATACCATTTAGAAGAGTTTACAGAGGCCGAAGTTGATCAAATGAACATAATAAAAGGCCTTCAATATGCGGTAATTGGTAAATTCTCCTATGGGTGGCCTGACATTCAAGAGCTGCATAGATTAATTCCTCCTCAGTGTGGAATTAAAGGTGATTGTAACATTGGATTGCTCAGAGACAGGCATGTGCTAATTAGATTGATGCTATGGCAAGACTTCATCAACTTTACTTCAAAGGCAGTATACTATCTGAAAGCAAAAGATGGATATGAGTATCAGATGAGGACCTTGATCTATGATGCCAAAGTCAAAGAAGGAGAAAAAACGTCCAAAGCAATGGCTTGGATTTCATTCCCTAATGCGCTGCCTACTTATTTTGTTAAATAATGTCTCTTTTCTTTAGCCTTAGCAGTTGGAAAGCCATTGCATGTAGTATGTCAATAATCAACAAAACCCGTCCAAGCTGTGCAAGAGTCAAGGTATTAGTTGATTTGGTAAAAGAATTACCAAAGAAAGTCCGTATGGATATCGAGAATGAATTCACAGGGAGCATAAGAGCTGAATGGGTTAAAGTTCAGTATGATTTCATACCCAAATACTGCAAACAGTGCAAGCTGCAGGGCCATGACATGTTAGAATACTGGAAGCTTCATCCTGAACTACTGACTGAAAATTCTGGTGAAAGGCAGAAATCTAAGAAAAGGCAAAAGAAGCACCACCTCTCATGATCCTATCAAGTGGTAAAGTAGTTGGCAACACTAGTTTACAATAGAAGGAGGTCAACCGAATTCAAAACAAAGACAAAGACAAACAATTAGCAGAGTAATCCAAAGGCAGATTGGCATTAAAACCAGCTAATACAGATAAGCATAAACTTCAGACAAACAACAAGTTTGCAGCACTGGAAATGGAGCAGAGCAGAGCCAATGAAGACAATCAACTAATTGTAACTGAAGAAGCAATGAGAGGAAATACACATGCCTCAATGGAAGCACAGTTAACTTCAACTCCAGGGACTAGCAAGCCACTACAGACTACTAAGACACAAGCAGAGGTAAATGGAAGTGGAGACAAAGCACTAGCTACTGAAATCAAAGAATCAATAGGACATTGGGTCAACAGGGCCTTTGTCAACAATGTCACAACAAACCAATCATTCCAAGAGATCCTGATACCTGAGGTGAATAAGGCTGATAAAATTCAACTCAGTGAAGGCAAGATATGGAGTGAACAAGTAGAAGAAGGATTAGAAGAAGAAATAGTACCAGATGGCATGGGAAGTGATGAAGATTCAACTGATGGAGAAGAAGAACAAAATGTACAAAGTGTAAATGGTAGGGCAAAGCAACAAGGCAAAATGGAAGACCCTCAAAGCAAGCACAAAGATAAGGATGTTTCAATAACCAACAATGAGATCACAACATTGGAAGTGAGTCTTCCCAACATTCTCACAAAGCCAAAGCTCAAAGGTCCTGCTGATCAGAACTCTGGAGGAAAGGAAGCTAATAGTCAATCCATAAATAGGCCAATTGAGAACAAAAAGCATACAGGGAAAATGATCAATCAACTTAATGAAGGCAAGATTACACAATACAATGGGGAGATAGCTGCTGCCTCTCATGAAGACACTACCAACAAAGGACAGCTGAGTCACACAACAAAGACCACAGGACTAATCCAAGCAGACACCAATACACAATTAACATAATACAAAGGAGCTACTAAAAAAGAAGAACATACAATAGGAAAAGAAAGGGATCTTGATGAAGAATTTATCACTCAAAACCTCATTAATGTGGCAAGACAAGCAGATATATAACCAAAGCTTATGGATGCAGGGAAATCAGCCAAAAAGGGCAAGAAAAAGCAGATCAAGGATAATCAAATTGCAGTGTCAGGGGTCAAACCAAGAGGATCCTATCTAAACCCCACATTCAATCATGAATGGAATCATGTGGAATATAAGGTCAGTCAACACTCAGCAAGCTTTTGAGTGACTGATCAATATGCATAGACAACACCACTTTTAATTCATTAGGATCATGGAACCTAAGCAGAAAACAAAAAAACTGGAGAGGTACAGAAGGAAGATTGGAATGCCCAAGTGCTATGCCAATGTCTCAAACAAGATATGGGTATTTGTGGATGATGATCATGAAGTAGAGCTAATAAATGACATGGAACAATAATTAACAATGCAACTGACATACATGGAGTCACATTCTTCATTCATTGTCACTTTTGTATATGCAAAATGTGATGCTACTGAAAGAATTGAGCTATGGGATAGTCTGTACAATCTTGCCAGAGACATGTCAATGCCTTGGCTTGTGTGAGGTGAATTCAACGTGATATGGGATGAGGAAGAGAAGTTTGGAGGACTCCTAGTATCTCTAAATGAAGCTGAAGATTTTAGACATTGCATCAACACCTGCAACCTCTCTGAACTCAGCTTTAAGGGCAGCATTTACACATGATGGAATGGGAGAGCAGAGGAAGACTGTATCTTCAAAAGGCTGGACAGATGCCTAGCTAATTGTGCACTCCAACAATGGCTGCCACATTTGGAAGTCACACACTTGCTAAAGATAGGGTCAGATCACTGTCCCATGCTACTACACCTACTAAGAAAGCTTTTAGATTCCTCAATTTCTGGATAAAACACCACTCTTTCAATGATGTGGTAAAGGAACACTGGAAAGCAGACTTTGTAGGAGATCCTTTCCTGTTCACAAATTGAAGAAGTTGAAAAGAGCTCTATCAATATGGAGTAAAGTAACATATGGAGTCATCTTTCAAAAGATAGAAAGCTTGGAGGAAGTGGTCAAAGTACATGAAGCACAATTTGAACTGCAACCTACTGCGCTGAACAGAATAAGGCTGCAAAGGGTACAGGCTGACTTGATCAGATATTTGACTTTCGAGGAGGAATTCTGGAAGCAAAAATCAGGGATGACATAGTTCATAGATGGAGACAGAAACATAAAGTTCTTTCATGCACAAGTGAATGGCAGAAGGAAGAGATTACAATTGAAGAGAATACAGGACAGTCAGGGCACATGGTTAGAAGAGAAAGAAGAAATAGCAGAGGAAGCAGTTAACTATTTCAAGGCCCAGTTCCACGAGGCAAACAACCCTACAACATTTAGAATCCTGGAACATGTTCCCACATTGGTGGAAAGCACAGATAATGCTCTACTCATGCAGCAACCAACAAAAGAGGAAATCAAACAAGCAGTGTTTGGACTTAATGCAGAAAGTGTTGGTGGATCTGATGGTTTCACTGGGAGTTTCTACCAATTATGCTAGGACATAATTGAGAATTACATAGTGAATATGGTGAAAGCAGTCTTCAATGGACATACTTTTCCCAAGAGTATAATACGCACAAACCTGGTGCCACTGCCAAAAAAGAAGGAGGTACTGACCTTCTCAGATATGAGACCAATCAGTCTCAGCAACTTCAGCAATAAAATTTTCTCCAGAGTGATTCATGACAGAATGGTAAGCATTTTACCAAAGCTAATATCTGAAGAACAAGATGGTTTTGTAAAAGGCAGAAGCATAGTGGAAAATGTCCTGTTAACTCAAGAAATTATAACAGACATTCGTCTGAGAACTAAAGCAGGTCCAAATGTGGTACTCAAACTAGACATGACAAAAGCATATGATAGATTGTCATGGCTCTTCTTGACAAAGGTTCTGAGGAAGATGGGAATTGAGGAGAAATTCATTGGCATGATACATGGAATTCTGGCAAACAATTGGTACTCTGTACTGATCAATAGAGAACCACATGGCTTCTTTAAATCCACAAGGGGATTCAAGCAATGTGACCCTCTGTCACCTGCCTTCTTTATACTGGCAGCAAAGGCTTTGTCTAGAGGACTCAATGCTTTACACTCCAATTGGTACTTCTGTGGATTTGGACTGCCTAAATGGAGTCCCAAAATAAACCACTTAGCATATGCTGATGATACTATCATCTTTTCCTCATCAGATGCCACTTCACTTAAGCTGATAATGGAAGTGCTGAATGACTATGAAAATGCTTCAGGCCAACTGATCAACAAGAACAAGTCTGCTATCTATATGTATCATTCCACCTCAACACAGGTAATTGACAAAGTGCAAAGAATCACAGGAATACTGAGGCAAGATTTCCCTTTTGCCTACCTGGGATGTCCAGTCTTCTACAGGAGGAGGAAGATGGATTACTACCAAGGTCTCATACACAAGGTGATGGATAAACTACAAAACTAGAAAGGGAAACTACTCTCCATAGGGGGAAGGGCAGTGCTTATCACACATGTGTTAAAAGGAATGTCCATACACCTCCTCTCTGCAGTAAACCCCCCATCCTGTGTGATCAATAAGCTACACAAGATAATTGCACAATTCTTCTGGTGTAAATCTGTGGGAAATCCAGGCAGGCACTGGGCATCATGGAGCACTTTATACTTGCCATGTGAGGAAAGAGGTGCAGGCTTCAGATCTTTACATGACATGTCCACAGCTTTGTTTTGTAAGCTACGATGGAACTTTAGAACAAAACGAAGTCTGTGGAGTGCATTGTGAGCCAAAAGTACTGGAAAAAGCTCAATCCTACAATAGTACCATGGAGAGGTGGTTCTCACATATGGAGGAAAATGACTGACTGCAGAAACATTATAGAACACCAAATTTGTTGGCAACCTAAGATAGGATCTTCTCTATTTTGGTTTGAAAACTGGACTGGACTAGGAGCTCTGTACTTTGTCACCCCACCTAATTTTATATGTGATGAAACCATAGAAAACATTCAGGATGTGGTGTGTGAAGGTTACTGGGATGAGGAGAAGATCAAAGAGATACTGCCAGTTGAACTTGCTGCACACATACTGGAGAACATTAAACCTCCAGCTTCTAGATAATCCAATTTGGATGCTAGGAACCAGTGGTGAATTCACTGTTAAATCAGCTTGGGAATATTTGAGAAAGAGGCAGCATCCTCATAATGCTTACAAGAACATTTGGGTGAAAGGACTGCCATTCAAAGTTGCTTTCTTCATGTGGAAACTATGGAGAAACAGAATACCACTTGATGATTTCTTCAAAAAACAGGGCTATCACATGGCCTCTAAATGCATTTGTTGTGCAGAACCACAAGAAGAAACAAGACAGCATCTCTTCTTCACTTCATATGCTGTCAAAAAAGTGTGGAGGTATTTCCTTGGTTATGCAGGAATTGACATAGAGGGAATCACACTGCACCAAGCAGTGACCAAATGCTGGACTGCAGATATGGTCAGTCGACTGAAACCAATAATGCAGGCCCTACCTTCAGTGATTGTATGGGAGCTGTGGAAGAGAAGAAACAGCTACAGACATGGAGATGCAGTTACTATCAGCAAAGTAATCTACCAGATCAACTCTACTCTTCAGCTACTCATCAAATTCAGAAAGCCAGGCATACACAACATCCCACACAAATGGCTAGACATAATCATGCGATGGAACAATACACCCCCACCCTAAAGTACACAAAGTTACTTTGGGAATTCCCCAATCAAGGATGGACTAAGGTTAACACGGATGGAGCCTCTCGAGGTAATCCAGGAAGAAGTTCCATTGGCTTCATACTGAGAGATGAGAAGGGAGACGTCATATATGCATGCAGTAAAGAAATCCAAGAACGCACAAACATAGAAGCTGAAGCACAGGCTATGGTAGAGGCCCTGAGGTTCTGTGTTCACAATGACCACACCTTCATAGACCTTCACACTGATTCGATGATGCTATTGAAAAGTATAAAGGGAGAATGGAGAGTGCCATGGTCCATTGATAAAATAGTCTCAGAGATAAGAAAACTGATGGCAAGCTACAATATAACAATTACACACACACTTAGAGAAGGCGACAAAGTGGCAGACCACCTGGCCAACTATGCTCTGGACATTGGACCAATGGAATGCTACTGTTTTGAAGATTTGGATATACAAAGTAGGAGATTGATCAACAGTGATAAGAGTCGATGTCCATACCTAAGAGTAAGAGTGGCAGGAAACAATGGGTAGTAACACTGCCAAAGGAAAAGAAACCTGAGGGAAAGCAAAACAGCAATGGTGAAGAAAGAATAGAGCAGTGGCCCTACACTAACTATTCTTCTTTTATTGCAGGGAACACAGGAACAACTAACCTGACAGATCAACCACATCAACTAATTCATGCAAGCAAGAGAAGCTGGAGGTTAACACTGAAAATGCAGCACCAACAAAGACAAACTGGAGCACAACTTGCCAACACTGCCAATAACAACTGTAGCACAGGCTTGATACCTCCACACCAACTGCTTCCATATGGTGTACCATGGAACAGCACCACACAAGCCACATACCAAATAAACAGCCACTCACTAAAGCAGGACATCAGCAAGAAGATAGTAGATGCATGATTTAGCATAATCAGTGTACTTGTGGGTGCAGGCACAATGTTATACCAGGGCTGCCACCACAAAGATCATCACAACATCTGCAATGAAGAGAAACTGGAGAAGGAGATCCAATCTAACATGACTTTCTTTCTTGCAGGAAATGCTGACAAGAGCTGCCATCAACACCTGCTCATATCTCTAACCACCAGCACCTCGGAGTCAAGCAGTAGTGAAATGTTGATTACTGTGAGGGAAGATTACTATTGAGGAAGCAATGAGTGATAGTAGCATTTCTAATGCTCAATCCATTGTAATTACAACAACTATCATGGATTCCCCTTGTTAGTATACAACATAACAACCCAGCAATCACACAATTAAACAACAGCAGCAGCATAGGAGCAGCAAGATGGACACTCCCTGTAACCATAAAACACTAGTACTCAGTCATCACGCAACTTAGCAGAAACAACAACATGGACTGCCAGTCACGTTGCCTGCAGCAACTATAGTAGCCAGAAGCACACCTAACAGACAACCTACAGAAGCCTCACCCTGAAGATTATAGGACCACAAAGCACCTAAATCAGCATGCAAAACAAAGGTAACTGCCATATAATCAACAGCAAACAAAATCCCAAAAAAAAGCAACATAAATACCATGTTCACCAATGAACCCAGCACCCTCCAAAATGCTGTAACCAGCTGGAAATTGTCTAGGTTATTGCTGCAGTTGGAAGGTGTGGTATTAGCACCCTTAGTGCTCAATCTGTTGCAACTACAACAATCATCTTGGACATTCCCAGCCACATCACAATACAAGAAATCTGACCTCACTCAACAACACATCAGCAATCTACAGAGCCAACAGTCATCACAGGAAACTAAAACACCAACAGACTATCATCAAAAGCAGCACAATAGCAAGGATAAACACAAGCATAAGGCACATCAGCAGCAGTTTCAAAACATAGAAACTCAGCGAGCAAAGCTTCAGCAGAGGAAGTACACATACAAGAGCAACAGCAAATCAAGTCAACTATCATGGATCCCTTCAGCACTCATATTCCATAGACATCCAATCAACACAAAGCAGTACAGGAGCAAGGATAAGCATATACATAACTCAATGCAGCAGCAGCTCCAAGCTGCAAATACACAAACTCCAGCTCACAAAATTCCAATCAACCCAAAGCAGCATAGAAACAAGGATTCACACAGACACAAAGCAGAACAACAGCAACTTCAAGACACAACAGCAGAATTAATAAAATATCAGCAGAAGAAACACTCATCCGGGAACAACAGCAATCAGAGCAGAGGCAGTTCAAAATGCCAGCAGAAGAAACACTTTCAAAATGCACAAACACTATACCTGAGGGTCCAGCCACAAGAACAAGTAGTACCCCTCTTCAGAGGCAGAAAATCAAAAAATCACCAACAACAGTCTCATCCTATAACACACACCATATCCAGCTTCAGCAACAGCAATTGGAAAACTGGCCAGCAAACAAAACAAGCACCACTGATATCCTGAAACAATATACCTCTTGACAGTTATCTTCAACTTGGCTTTTGTCAAAGCAAAGTTGAAAATAGCTCATGCTTTTTTGTCAATTTTTTACAACATCTCATAGTCAGATGGCAGGAGCACATAGTAAGGAGCAATTTCCCCTTTAACTCAGTAGAAATAGGAATACATGTGCTTTTTTTGTATAGCTGACCTAGAAGAAACTCACATTGTGTTTGTACAGACGATTGTCTATTATCAAATAGACAACTGTTACATCATCTTAGGTCTAACCCCTTACTACTTTCTAGGTACAGTTAGTCATCACTTTCGAATGACTAACAGCATAGGCACTCTATATTGGAAGGTAAGGTTTGTGTCCCCCTCCATTGTTGTACTTTAATTTCAGTAATAAAAATATAAATTCGACTAAAAAAATAGTCAAAATCCCCCCTTATCATCCACCCAAAAAGTAACCCCGGGCCTGCACTTCGGATCCCGACAAAAATTTACAAAATCTGAACATCTATTCTGATACGAGTCCAACCATACCAAAATTATCCAATTCCGCATCAAATCGTCATTCAAATCATCATTTTACATTTTTGAAAGTTTTCACAAAAAATTTCTTTTTCTTCCACTCAAATCACTAATTTAATGAAAAAAATAACTATGAAATCATGAAATATAATTAAATCCGGATAAGGAACACTTACCTCAATCCAAATCGTGAAGAACCCCTCCAGATCGTCCAAAATCGAGGTCTACTACTCAAAATATGATAAAAATGATCAAACCCTTGATATAAGAAGCTGCCCAGCAATATCAGCATCTGGGGATAAAACAGCGCGTCTGCGCTCTCGCTTTTGCGAGCCAACTCCCCCATCTGCGTTTATCACTTACCAGACCAGCGACCACACCTGTGCAAAAGAGGTCGCGTCTGCAACCAGCAAAAGCGCTGACACACCCACAGAAGCGGACAACCTCACACCAGCGATCCATAACATGCAGATGCGACAATCGCACCTGCAATCTTTCACTCGCGGAAGCGAACTTCGTGCCTAGGCCTCAATATCGCAGAAGCGATACAAAAAGTGTAGAAGCGGATCCGCACTTGCGCTAAAAAATGCGCAGAAGTGGATCCGCATTTGCGCTCTAAAATGCGCAAATGTGAGCACCAGAATTAGACTTGCCCAAAAACATGAAAATGATCCGAAACTCGTCTGAAACACACCCGGGGCCCTCGGAACCTCGTCCAAACATGCCAACAAATTTCATAACTTAACACGGACTTGCTCGAGGCCTCAAATCACATCAAATAATATCAATACTACGGATCGCACCTCAAATCGAACTTAATGAGCTTATAAACTTGCAACTTTTACAACTCGTACCGAATCATATCAAATCATCCCGGAATAACCTCAAATTTTAAATGCAAGTTCCAAATGACATAACGGAGCTATTCCAACTCTCGGAATCAAAATCCGAGCTACATAACCACAAAGTCAACTCCCGGTTAAACCTCTCAACCTTCCAAACCTTTAACTTTTTAATTTTCGCCAAAATACAGCAAATCAACGTACGGACCTCCAAATTCAAATCCGGGCATATGAAGCTATTGGAATCATCAAACTATTCTAGAGTCGTCTACACAAAAGTCAAACTCCGGTCAACTCTTACCGCTTAAGCTTTTAAAACAAGAATCACCCTTCCAAACTAATCCTGAATCATCCGGAAATCGAATTCGATCACACATGCAAGTCATAATACATAATACGAAGCTGGTCAAAACTTTACGCCACCGAACGAGACGCTAATTCTCAAAAAGACCGATCGGGTCGTTACAAATACCTCCTAAAATCTCCCGAGCAACGCCTAATCAACGATGTCTTCTTCATATCCAATGCACAAGCTAGAAACAGAAAAGTTGTCCGATCTTTTAGAGGGATCTGACGCAAGCGTTCTTGATCAATCTCAATTCTTTTTCGACCACTATTTATTGACTTTTTACTGTATACCGTCTCAGAAGAACCTTCACCATAATTTGATCGTCTCCAAACGCGCTGAACTGTTTGGATAGAAGTTTAAACTTTTGAAGCCACTATTTTCGTCACTCCTTTTTCGAACTTTCCATCAATACTTTTCTATAGTAGCATTTCATATACTGCTATACGTTCAGCTTTCGTTAAATTTCTTGATGTCTTTTGTGGTTGTGCAAATTCGTCATCTGCATCTGTTTAAATAAAATAGAGGAGAAGAAAATTAGAAACATGAAATATATAAACTTTCTTATGGCTTAAGCATTTCAAATGGAGTAGGCATGTATTAAAAGCAGATTATTTGAAATACCAGCTGTAATACGTAATGCTTGTGATGGAGTAGCAATATTGTGATGCAGAATTGTTTCACTTTATATCCTTATAATCTTAACAGTAAATCGGATAATCGGTATACATATTTAAATAACAAAGAATCATGTATTACCAAAACTTATGTTTGGTTCTTCCGGTGGTGCTTGCAATCCCACTTCCAGTTATGTATCACCTTCTTCTGTGAGAATAAGATTGAGGTCAGGAATTGTATTTATGTCAACATTGAGATCATGCAATTGATCCTTACCAATATACTCTTTCTCATATTCAAAAGAGTGTTTAGATCGATGTTATGTGATGAGATTTGATTATTTTGTGTTGTAGCCATGCTTATTTCATCATTTTTGAAAATTAAACCTTCTTTTATAAGATACTTCTTGGTGGGAAATGTTGAAATTTTTTGGCTCCATTTTATATTTTATTGAGGTTTTTGAATTGAAAAACTTGACAAATTGAAGTTTCTTGCTGAAAATTTGAAATAGTGTTTGAGGCTCACAAAGTTTCAATGTTCTGCCGGTTGCTTTATCTGCCACATGCTTCATTCAATGTTTAGTGGGAGTTGCTAATAATCACATCCCAAGTTCCAAAATGGAATTATGTCAAATATAAATAAAATAAAAAAGGTTAATATGGTTAATTTCATTGCTAATTAATGTGAAAAAGTAAATTTTTTAATCTGTGTGAAAACAGTTAAAAAATCACTTATTGTAGACCGAAGGGAGTATATAATAAAAAAGAAAGGTATGATTTTCAGGAAAGTTCTTGTGACGACCCGGCCAGTCGTCTCATGAGTTACCGCTCCGTTTTTTCCCGTTTCTGCCTTAATATACTTCGTTATCCGTGTTTTATGTAATCATGTTGAATAGTTTGCGTTCGGAGTAGAGGTGCTAAGAAATGAGACACTTAGTCTCTTTCAAGAAGGTTTAAGTTGTAAAAGTCAATCGGAAGTTGACTTATGAGTTAGAAGGCTCGGATGTGAATTCCGATGATTCGGTTAGTTTCGGGAGGTGATTTATGACTTAGGAGTGTGATCGGAACTGGTTTTGAAAGTCCCGTGTAGAATTAGGCTTGAATTGGTGAAGTTGGAATTTTTAGCGGTTTCTGGTTGATAGGCGAGATTTTGATCCGAGGGTCGGAATGGAATTCCGAAAGTTGCGGTAGCTTCGATATGTGATTTAGGACTTGCGTGTAAAATTTCAGGTCATTCGGACGTGGTTTGATTTGGTTTAGATCAAAAGAGCGATTTAGAAGATTTTGAAATCCTTAGGCTTGAATCCAACGCGAAATTGGTGTTGATAGGTTGTTCTGAGCGTTCCGAAGGTTGGAACATGTTCGAATGATGTTATGGGATGTGTTGGCATGTTTGGTTGAGGTTCCAGTGGCCTCGGGTGAGTTTTGGATGGTAAAACGGGCTATTTCATCGTTGGAAGAAAAATCTGCAGAAAAACCAGATGCCGAGAAGGCGGTCACATTTCTCAAATGCGGACCGCATATCTCTCAAAGAGATTGGAGACCCAGCCAGATTTCTGGGCAAAGTTCATGCCAGAAATGCGGTCGCATTTCTAACATGCGGACCGCAAATCTTACATCGAAATCGCAGATCAAGACAGTGTTTTGGACAAAAATTAACGACAAGAATGCGGTAGAGAATGCGATCGCATTCTTGAAATGCGGACCGCAAACCATGCCTCACACTTACTTTGCGATGAAGACTAGGGTACAATCTGCGATGGTCGCGTCAAATATGTGGACCGCATATCTATTATGCGACAGATATGCGATCGCATTTATAACCCTGACAGGGGCATTTTTGTCTCGATTTTTGACCCTTTATAAACAAGAAATCAGTACCCATTAGCCATGCAAAATCCATTTTCGTTACCCACGAAGAGGAACACCTCCAAACACCATAAAATCACAGCAAATCAACCTCAAAACTATATCCAAAGGAGATTTTCTTGGACAAATTCGTAAAATAAGGAGTTTTGACCATCTTGAATATAGTTGGAGCCATAGAAGTTGGATTGCAACTAATCTTGAAGGGATTTTTGGAAGATTTTCAAGGGAAACATCGGGGTAAGTATTCCTAACTCAATCTTGGTCAAATTACCCAAATCTACTGCTATTCTAGTATGTAATTGGTGATTTAAGTTGGAAAATTTGTGGAAAACCCTTAAGTTTAGATTTTTAAGACTTGGAGGTCGAACCGATGTCGGAATTCGATAAATCTTGTATGGTTGAATTCGTGGGAAGATAAGGAACCCGTTGAGGTAAAAATTACTGAATTTCGAGAAGTGGGCCCGGGGCTCGGGTTTTGCTAACTTCGAGATTTCTTAGTATTTATTGATTGTTTTCGCGTGGGCTTGTTACCCCAACATATTGTGACGTATTTGTTCTGAATTTGGATAGATTCGACGCACGTGGAGGCCAATTCGAAGAGCAAGGGCGTCGTGGGCTAGAGATTTAGCCGGTTTGAGTTGAGTAGTGATTGTAAATGATGTCCTGAGGGTTTGAAACCCCGGATTGCACATCGTAGTGCTATATTGAGGGGAGGCACGCGCTCGATGATGAGCGTGGGGTCGTTTATTACTTGGGATTGTGACTTGGTCCGTCCCGATTGATGATTTTTACTACATATTGATTGAAACTTATTTGATATCATCATGTTTTGGACTGATTGCTATATTTGGGCTTCGTGCCGGTTATTTGAACCCTTCGGGGGTATTTATCACTGTTTCCTCACTGTTTTGATTCATTTCTTGAACTCAGACATGTCGTTTCCACTGTTTTACAACTCAGCCACTTTTATTCAGTTTTGATATTTAAATGACATTTTAAATGATGTAAATGGGATCGGTTGGTACGCCTACCACGAGATATGATATAAATGGGATCGGATGATACGCCTACCACGAGATGTGATGTAAATAGGATCGGGTGGTACGCCTACCACGAGATGTGATGTAAATGGGATCGGGTGGTACGCCTACCACGAGATATGGTGTAAATGGGATCGGGTGGTACGCCTACCACGAGATATGATATAGCGCTTGGGCCGTAAGGGGCCCCTCCCGGAGTCTGTACACCCCCAATGAGCGCAGGGTACCTAGTGTGATGTGAAATATAGCCCGAGGGGCTGATATTGTGAAGTGATGAGCCCGAAGGGCTGATGTTGTACCATGTGATATGCCCGAGGGGTTGATGCTGTTTTATGATATTGCCCGAGGGGCGTGTTTTTAAAAGATACTGAGCCCGAGGGGCGGTTTTAAATGTTTTCCTTTACTTCATGTCATCTACTTGAAAAACTCACATGTTTTCACCGGTTGAAAGGAGTTCTACTTGATTCTCACCGATTTACTGTTTTAATGATGTTTTATTGCTTCAATATGGACTGCCTTGTGCTTTGTGTGTGGTTTCTGCTTTCCGCCATTATTTATGATTATTACTCACTGAGTTGGAAGTACTTACATTACTCCCTACACCATGTGTGCAGATTCAGGCGTTATTGATTCCACTCCGAGGCATTGACTACGACTGTCAGAGCGGTGATTCAGAGACTACGAGGTAGCTGTTGGCGTCCGCAGCCCCGTATCTCTTTTATCTTGTTGTTTTCACTTTCTTCATACAATTGTGCCAGAGATATTGTAATAGTAATCTTATTATTAGGATTTCATTAGTTGCTTATGACGTTGTGACACCTCGGTTTGGGCTGTTGTCGGGATGGTTAGCTATGTTTCCGCAATTTGCTGATACTAAAATATGTATGTACTGTCTTAACTGCTTAAATCGAGTTATAGTTCGAATTGGCTGGCCTTGTCTTCACGAGAGGTGCCATCACGACCGGGTTGGGATTCGGGTCGTGACAAGTTGGTATCAGAGCCTAGGTTACATAGGTCTCACGAGTCATGAGCGGGTTTAGTAGAGTCTTGCGGATCGGTACGGAGACGTCTGTACTTATCTTCGAGAGGCTGCAGAACCTTTTTAGGAAAACTCCATATTCTTGAAATTCTTGTCGTGCGAACTTGTTGATCCGAGCACTGAAACTTCAGTTATCCTATTCTCTCACAGATGGTGAGGACGCGAGATATCGGACGAGGTGGAAAACCACCAGTGCCACCCACTGAGGCCACCAGAGGTCGTGGACGCAGTCGTGGCCGTGGCAGAGGCAGAGCAGCTAGGGGGAGCACCTGTTGATCCACCAGCTGCCCCAGCTCAGGAACAGGCTCCAGTGGCACCAGCTCAAGCACCGACTGTGCCAATTATGATTCCAGGTCTTCAGGAGACCATGGCCCAGATCTTATCAGTTTGCACTGGCCTGGCTCAGGCAGTTACAACGACCATAGCCGCAACTACTTCACAGGTCGGGGGAGGCAATCAGAGCCCTGTTGCCCGTAGCCCTGTTGCCCGTACACCTGAGCAGGTAGTGTAGGGACTTCAGATGTCGGGGCACCTCCTGCCTAGCCGGTTGCACCAGCTCAGGAATTCATAGTACCAGTCATGCCAGATGATGAGCAGCATCGACTTGAGAGGTTTGGCAGACTACAACCTCCGTCATTCAGTGGTGCTGAGGGCGAGGATGCCCAGGGTTTTCTTGACAAGTGTTAGCGAATGCTCCGGACAGCCGGGATTCTTGAGTCTAGTGGTGTGGCATTTACCACATTTCAGTTTACGGGAGCTGCCTTTAATTGGTGGGAGGCGTATGAGAGGCGTAGGCCGGTTGATGCAGCGCCCCTTACTTGGCAGCAGTTCTCCGCTCTTTTCTTGGAGAAGTATGTGCCACAGTCCCGCAGAGAGGAGCTGCGTAGACAGTTCGAATGGTTGCGACAGGGGGATATGACTATGTCGCAGTATGAGTCGAGGTTTTCTATGTTGGCTCGACATGTTGTCTGGATGGTTCCGACTGGTCGTAAAAGGATCAGGAGGTTTGTGGATGGCCTTAACTATCATCTCCGTATTCTCATGACCAGGGAGAGAGTATTGGGTGCTACCTTCTAGGAGGTGGTGGATATAGCTCGCGATATTGAGACGGTTCACCGTTAGGAGCGAGAAGAGAGGGAGGCTAAGATGCCTCGAGGATCGGGCAGTTACAGTGGTACTCCTTCGAGGGGCCAGTTTCAACAAAGTAGAGGTTGTTCCTTCAGGCCTACTCAGTTAGCTCATCCAGAGTACCATGGGGAATCTACAGGTCGTGGTTATCATGGGTTGCAGCAGGGCCAGTCATCACTCAGCGCCCTTCCAGCTCATGCTCCGTCAGCCCAGGGTCCTTCTATGCCGAGTGCATATGCTAGAGTACTAGGGAACTGTTGTGAATGTGGCAAGATGGGCCACATGTGGAGGCATTGTCCTCATCGTGGTTCTAGATCGTCCCAACAGAGGGGTCAACCCTCAAATTCTGCTCCAGTTACTTTACCATCCGCCCAGCCAGCTAGGGGTGGAGGTCAGGCAGCCAGAGGTCACCCTAGAGGTGGAGGTCGAGCAGGCGGTGGCCAGGCTCGATTCTATGCTATCCCAGGCAGGACGGATGCCAGTGCTTCATATGCTGTTATTACAGGTATTGTTTCAGTCTGCCACAAAGATGCCTTTGTATTATTTGGGGTGCATCGGTTCTGTTTGTGAAGAAAAAGGATGGCACAATGAGAATGTGCATCGATTACAGGCAATTGAACAAGGTAACAATCAAGAACGAATATCCTTTGCCTCGCATTGATGATTTGTTTGACCAGCTCCAGGGAGCGTGAATGTTCTCCAAGATTGATCTCCGTTCGGGTTATCACCAGCTGAAGATCAGGGATTCGGATATTCTTAAGACTGCTTTCCGAACTCGATATGGTCACTATGAATTTCTTGTTATGTCTTTCGGGCTAACCAATGCCCCAGCAGCGTTCATGCAGTTGATGAACAATGTATTTCGGCCTTATCTAGATTTGTTCGTTGTGGTATTCATTTATGATATTCTGGTGTACTCGCGTAGTCTGGATGAGCACGCAGAGCATTTGCGAGTTGTATTGCAGAGATTGAGAGAGGAGAAGCTTTATGCAAAATTCTCTAAGTGTGAGTTTTGGCTCGATTCAGTGGCCTTCTTAGGACACGTAGTGTCCAGCAAGTGTATACAGGTTGATCTAAAGAGGATAGAGGCGGATCAGAGTTGGCCTAGACCATCCTCAGTCACAGAGATTCGTAGCTTTCTGAGGTTGGCAGGCTACTATCGTCGGTTTGTTCAGGGATTCTCATCCATCGCATCGCCCTTGACCAAATTGACTCAGAGGGGTGTTCCATTTGTATGGTCGGACAAGTGTGAGGAGAGCTTTCAGAAGCTCAAGACAGCCTTGACCACAACTCCAGTATTGGTTCTACCATCAGCCTCACGTTCATGTACCGTACATTGTGATGCCTCGAGAGTTGGGATCAGTTGTGTACTAATGCAGGAGGGTAGAGTTATTGCTTATGCTTCTCGTCAGTTGAAGCCTCATGAGAAGAACTACCCCGTGCATGATTTGGAGCTGGCTGCCATAGTTCTTGCATTGAAGATTTGGAGGCATTACTTGTACGGCGTATCTTGTGAGGTGTTCACTGATCATCGTAGCCTTCAACATTTGTTCAAGCAAAAAGATCTTAATTTGAGGCAGCGGAGATGGTTGGAGTTGCTCAAGGATTATGACATCACCATATTATACCATCCGGGAAAGGCCAACGTGATGGCCGATGCTTTGAGCCGAAAGGCAGTGAGTATGGGGAGCTTAGCATACATTCCAGTTGGGGAGAGACCTCTCGCAGTCGATGTCCAGACCTTAGCCAATAGGTTTGTGAGATTAGACATCTCGGAATCCAATCGGGTGTTGGCTTGCGTGGTTTCTGGGTCCTCGTTATATGATCGCATCAGGGAGCGTCAGTATGACGATCCACATTTGCTTGTCCTTAAGGACAGAGTTCAGCATAATGATGCTAAAGATGTGACCATCGGCGACGATGGAGTGTTGAGGATGCAGGGCCGGATTTGTGTACCCAATGTGGATGGGCTTCGGGAGTTGATTCTGGAAGAGGCCCGTAGCTCGCGGTATTCCATTCATCCGGGTGCCACAAAGATGTATCAGGACTTGAAACAACATTATTGGTGGAGAAGGATGAAGAAGGATATTATGGGATTTGTAGCTCGGTGTCTCAACTGTCAGCAGGTAAAATATGAGCGTCAGAGACTGGGTGGTTTACTTCAGTAAATAGTTATTCCCGAGTGGAAATGGAAGCGGACAACTATGGACTTTGTTGTTGGACTTCCACGGACTTTGAAAAAGTTCGATGCTATTTGGGTGATTGTGGATCGGCTGACCAAGTCCACGCACTTCATCACTGTGTGTACCACCTACTCTACAGAACGGTTGGCAAGGATTTATATCCGAGAGATTGTTCGGCTGCATGGCATTCCAGTTTCTATTATTTCAGATAGAGGTACTCAGTTTACCTCACAGTTTTGGAGAGCCATGCAGAGGAAGTTGGGTACTCAGGTGGAGTTGACCACAACTTTTCATTCGCAGACAGACGGGCAGTCCGAGCGTACTATCCAGATATTAGAGGACATGTTGCGTGCATGTGTTATTGATTTCGGAGGTTCATGGGATGAATTTCTACCGCTTGCGGAGTTCTCTTATAAAAACAGCTACCAGTCAAGCATTCAGATGGCTTTGTATGAGACTCTGTATGGGAGACGGTGTAGATCTCCGGTTGGTTGGTTCGAGCCCGGTGAGGCTAGGCTATTGGGGACTGACTTGGATCAGGATGCTCTAGAAAAGGTGAAAGTAATCCAGGAGAGGCTCCGTACAGCGCAGTCAAGGAAAAAGAGTTATGCAGATAGGAAGGTTCGAGATGTGTCCTACATGGTTGGTGAGAAGGTCTTGATGAAAGTTTCGCTCATGAAAGGTGTTATGAGATTAGGGAAGAAGGGGAAATTGAGTCCTCGGTTCATTGGGCCATTTGAGGTGCTTCGGAAAGTTGGGGAGGTGGCTTATGAGCTTGCTTTGCCACCCAGTCTGTCGAGTGTACACCCAGTATTTCATGTTTCTATGCTCCGGAAGTATATCGAGGACCCGTCTCATATTTTGGACTTCAGCACGATTCAGTTGGATGACGATTTGACCTATGAGGTGGAGCTAGTGGCGATTTTGGATCGTCAGGTTCGAAAGTTGAGGTCCAAGGAGATAGCTTCAGTGAAAATTCAGTGGAGAGGTCGGTCTGTGGAGGAGGCTACCTGGGAAACCGAGCAAGAGATGCGGAGCAGATATCCTCACCTATTTGAGGCTTCAGGTACGTTTCTTGACTTGTTGGAGGACGAACGTCTATTTAAGTGGGGGAGAATGTGACTACCCGGTCAGTCGTCTCATGAGTTACCACTCCATTTTCTCTCGTTTCTACCTTAATATACTTCGCTATCCGTGTTTTATGTAATCACGTTGAATAGTTTGCGTTCGGAGTAGATATGCTAAGAAATGAGACACTTAGTCTCTTTCAAGAAGGTTTAAGTTGTAAAATTCAACCGGAAGTTGACTTATGAGTTAGAAGGCTCGGATGTGAATTCCGACAATTCGGTTAGCTTCGGGAGATGATTTATGACTTAGGAGTGTGAACGGAACTGGTTTTGGAAGTCCCGTGTAGAATTAGGCTTGAATTGGTGAAGTTGGAATTTTTGGCGGTTTCCGGTTGATAGGCGAGATTTTGATCCGAGGGTCAAAATGGAATTCCGAAAGTTGCGGTAGCTTCGATATGTGATTTAGGACTTGCGTGTAAAATTTCAATTCATTCGGACGTGGTTTGGTTTGGTTTAGATCAAAAGAGCGACTTAGAAGATTTTGAAATCCTTAGGCTTGAATCCAACGCGAAATTGGTGTTGATAGGTTGTTCTGAGCGTTCCGAAGGTTAGAACATGTTCGAATGATGTTATGGGATGTGTTGGCATGTTTGGTTGAGGTTCCAGTGGCCTCGGGTGAGTTTTGGATGGTTAAACAGGCTATTTCATCGTTGGAAGAAAAATCTGCAGAAAAACCAGATGCCGAGAAGGCGGTCGCATTTCTCAAATGCGGACCGCATATCTCTCAAAGAGATTGCAAACCCAGCCAGATTTCTGGGCAAAGTTCATGCTAGAAATGCAGTAGGAAATGCGGTCGCATTTCTAACATGCGGACCGCAAATCTTACATTGAAATCGCAGATCAAGACAGTGTTTTGGACAAAAATTAACGACAAGAATGCGGTAGAGAATGCGATCGCATTCTTGAAATGCGGACCGCAAACCATGCCTCACTCTAACTTTGTGATGAAGACTAGGGTACAATCTGCGATGGTCGCGTCAAAAATGCGAACCGCATATCTGTTATGCGACAGATATGCGATCGCATTTTTAACCCTGATAGGGGCATTTTTATCTCGATTTTCGACCCTTTATAAATAATAAATCAGTACCCATTTGCCATGCAAAATCCATTTTCGTTACCCATAAAGAGGAACACCTCCAAACACCATAAAATCACAGCAAATCAACCTCAAAACTATATCCAAAGGAGATTTTCTTGGACAAATTCGTAAAATAAGGAGTTTTGGCCATCTTGAATATAGTTGGAGCCATAGAAGTTGGATTGCAACTAATCTTGAAGGGATTTTTGGAAGATTTTCAAGGGAAACATCGGGGTAAGTATTCCTAACTCAATCTTGGTCAAATTACCCAAATCTACTGCTATTCTAGTATGTAATTGGTGATTTAAGTTGGAAAATTTGTGGAAAACCTTTAAGTTTAGATTTTTAAGACTTGGTGGTCGAACCGATGTCGGAATTCGATAAATCTTGTATGGTTGAACTCGTGGTAAGATAAGGAACCCGTTGAGGTGAAAATTACTGAATTTCGAGAAGTGGGCCCGGGGCTCGGGTTTTGCTAACTTCGGGAATTCTTAGTATTTATTAATTGTTTTCGCGTGGGCTTGTTACCCAAACATATTGTGACGCATTTGTTCTGAATTTAGATAGATTCGACGCACGTGGAGGCTAATTCGAAGGGCAAGGGCGTCGTGGGCTAGAGATTTAGCCGGTTTGAGGTGAGTAGTGATTGTAAATGATGTCCTGAGGGTTTGAAACCTCGGATTGCACATCGTAGTGCTATATTGAGGGGAGGCACGCGCTCGATGATGAGCGTGGGGTCGTTTACTACTGAGGATTGTGACTTGGTCCGTCCCGATTGATGATTTTTACTACATATTGATTGAAACTTATTTGATATCATCATGTTTTGGGCTGATTGCCATATTCGGGCTTCGTGCCGGTTATTTGAACCCTTTGGGGGTATTTATCACTGTTTCCTCACTGTTTTGATTCATTTCTTGAACTCAGACATGTCGTTTCCACTGTTTTTCAACTTAGCCACTTTTACTCAGTTTTGAGATTTAAATGACATTTTAAATGATGTAAATGGGATCAGATGGTACGCCTACCACAAGATATGATGTAAATGGGATCGGGTGGTACGCCTACCACGAGATGTGATGTAAATGGGATCGGGTGGTACGCCTACCACGAGATGTGATGTAAATGGGATCGGGTGGTACGCCTACCACGAGATATGATGTAAAAGAGATAGGGTGGTATGCCTACCACGAGATATAATGGGATCGGGTGGCACGCCGCCACGAGATATGATATAGCGCTTGGGCCGTAAGGGGCCCCTCGCGGAGTCTGTACACCCCCAATGAGCGCAGGGTACCCATTGTGATTTGAATTATAGCCCGAGGGGCTGATATTATGATGTGATGAGTTCGAGGGGCCGATGTTGTACCATGTGATATGCCCGAGGGGTTGATACTGTCTTTATGATATTGCCCGAGGGGCGTGTTTTTAAAAAGATACTGAGCCCGAGGGGCGATTTAAATGTTTTCTGTTACTTCACGTTATTACTTGAAAGTCTTACATGTTTTCACTCGTCGAAAGGAGTTTCTACTTGATTCTCACCGATTTTCTGTTTTAATGATGTTTTATTGCTTCAATATGGATTGCCTTGTGCTTTGTGTGTGGTTTCTGCTTTCCGCCATTATTTATGATTATTACTCACTGTGTTGGAAGTACTTACATTATTCCCTGCACCATGTGTGCAGATTCAGGCGTTATTGATTCCGCTCTAAGGCATTGACTACGACTGTTAGAGCGCTGATTCAGAGACTACGAGGTAGCTGTTGGCGTCCGCAGCCACGTATCTCTTTTATCTTGTTGTTTCAACTTTCTTCATACAATTGTGCCAGAGATATTGTAATAGTAATCTTATTATTAGGATTTCATTAGTTGCTCATGACATTGTGACACCCCGCTTTGGGCTGTTGTCGGGATGGTTAGCTATGTTTTAGCAATTTGTTGATATTAAAATATGTAAGTACTGTCTTAACTGCTTAAATCGTGTTATAATTCGAATTGACTGGCCTTGTCTTCACGAGAGGCGCCATCACGACCGGGTTGGGATTCGGGTCGTGACAGTTCTTGAGACCATAAACGAAGTCAAATATTTCAGAGTATTTCAAATATTAAGAATTTGTTTAGAAAGACACCTTATAATTGAATTTGGTGTAGTTATTAAGATAGTAATTACAAAACCTAATTACTATACATCATAATTACAAAGATCTACCATAATGTAGTTATAACGTGGTTTCTTGTTTCATGTTTAATTGTACAAGTATAATTATATAGTTAGATATTTTTAAATTTTAAATATATGTTGATTTCAAAAGTTAAATAAGCTTTTTCAAATGAACTTGTAAATAAGTTTTAATATGTGACAAATACATTGTGTACATAAGAAATATTAAGAGTTACTTACTAATCTCTCTTTCAATATATTGCAATATTCTTTTTTGGAGAAGGCCAAAACTGCCCCTTAACCGCTACCCCTTAACTATTGATTTGATTTAAAAATACTCTTCGTCTAACTATTTTGAGGAATTTGCTCATACGACTAGTTTCGGCTCATTTATGCCTTAAAATCAGTGGGCCTTTCTGAAATAAAAAAATTATTATTCATGTGTCTAACTTCTTATTGAACCAACTTAAAATTCCACTCTACCCAGACCTGATCTGTTTAATTAGCCCACCCACGACCCAAAATAACCATAGACACTCGATTGATTAACAAGATAGGCATGCACGATTGCAGACATGCAACCAAGTTGCTAGGAGAGAGATAATACAGGCTACCATCTGAGTCAGAAAACAATACATTCTTTTATTTCCTTCCCTGCCTAAATTTCTGTATCTACTTGAATTATTTGGTTGGAATAGCAATCATGTCATTCTTTTGGGTCGTGGGTGGATTAACTAAATGAATGGTGGGGTTTTAAGTTCATCCAATAGGAAGTTGACACGTTATAAATAATAAATCTTTTTTTATTCCGGACAGGCCCGTTAATTTTAAAGACATAAATGAGCCAGAGCAATAACGGTAGGAATAATACAACAAAATAGGTGGATAGAGGCTATTTTTAGACCAAAATAAATAGTCCAGGAATACTTTTAGCCTTTTTACATATTTTTTAGTTTGTTTCGAGAAGGATAATAACTTTATTTCTGAATTTGGAAAGAATTTAACTTTGACTTCCTATTTTACTTTTAGTGAGAAACTTCTGTAACTACACAGATATTTTTGACTTCTTTACACTACAAGTTTTAAATTTTTTTATTTTTTCTTAAAATGCATACCAATTCAAACTATGCCACGTAAAGTAAAATGCAGAAAGTAGTGGATAATTAAAATGCATACTCTTTTGCAAAAATATCTTAGATAATTAAACTACATAATGTTTTTGCAAAAATATATTAGAAAATTATAATTTATCAATTATTATCGTAAATAATCTATATTATCCAAATAAATAATATTGTATCTTGACTTTTTATTGCTAATAAAATATTCTTTAATATTTTACTAAATGTGGAACAAAATGATCTTTTTCTTTTTCTATTGGAAAGAAATGTCTTGAGAAATTGGAGAATCACTTTGAATATGTGTTGTAGTCGAGAGGATAAAAATTTTTTGGACTTACCAATCAGATGAATCATAAACCTCATAGTAATCAACTTTACGAAGATTCTACTAAATTACGGAAGCTCATAGTTAATAAAATTTCAACAATAAATTTAAAATCTTTTACCAACTCATATAAATCAAATTCATGACAGCTAATTGAATTTCAATTACGAATGTAATCTAACTGCCACATGAAATTAATTAATTTGTATTTAATTAGGAAAAAAACTAATAAACTCAACTATATCCATATTTGAAAAAAAAAAAAAGACGAAGAAACAAACTTCGAGTAAGTAGAGAAAGAGTAAGTAGAGAACATGCTAAGTTCAAGTTGTCTTTATAGCACTAAAGTATGGGCCGCGACTTCATAATAACTTTATTTGATGCCGCGACGCAAAATTCCTTTAGCGTTACGAGGGCACTTGTTGGATTTAAATTTGGTTAGCTTAAAATAAAGAGCGAAGAAAAATAAAGAAAATAAAATATTTAAATTTTCCTTCTTGATAAAGGAATATTGTCTCATATTGGAGGAAGAAAAGGTTTTTGATGGGTATATATAATTGCTCTTCTTCTAGCTCTTAAAGAGTTAAGAAGAAGGCAAGCCTCGTGTCGTCGTCGTTGTCGCTCTGCTCGGCTTCGGCTTCGGATTTGGTCAAAGATTGATTGATTAATCTTTTTGGACAATTTTTTTTTAATTATTTAATAAAATATTAATTAAATTAGCCAAATATCCAATCCAAACTGGATCTGTGCGAGACCCGTATCCAACCCAAACCGGATCCGTGCGCGACCCGACTTAGTTCATCCCGAATTTTAATTAAATTTCCCTCCCGTTTTTTAAGTGACTGTTTTGAAGAGTTGTTGACTTTCAGAAACAATCCATTGGCTATAAATTCGTTTGATTCCTCAGATTTTTCCTTACGAATTTTCTAAAGTTTAAGACTTCTTTTTCTTCTGCACAAATCTACTCCAGTATGTTTTACAACCATTGGGTGGTTCGAAGTTCATCGGAGTTTTTGGTACCAATACACTAGTGAGTTAAATCGTTTTATCCTGGAAGGATAATATTCCAGCACATCGGGTACTTTAGGGGAATAATTTCCTTAAAGATACACTGTGTATTCAGTGGGCTTGATTTACTTCAATTTACTATTTCGTTATTCATTTTTAGTAGTACAGATTGGTAACAATCTTAAGGAAATTATTTATTGTAATCTGTATTCTACTTTTGGAGATTAAAACCTGTGTGGTTTTCTACTCCTTCTGGATTTTTCTATTTTGATTTGAAGATATTAAAACTTTATCGGAGTATTAAAATTCAGAAACGATTTGAAGTCATAAAAATTTCATCGTTTTCCGTAAAACAATATATAAAAACTTTGATTTTTATTTCTTAAACATACTGTTTATCACTAATTACAGTACTGTTCACTGTTCTATTTTTTATCATTAATTGAATTCTTTTGTTGTTGACAGTGAGAAATGGCAACTGATAATGGAAATCCTTCTGCGACTGTTGCGGCAACAAGTCGAACTGCTATTCCACCGGCCGAGAAACCGGAAAAATTTTCTTGAGCCAACTTCAAAGGATGGCAGCAAAGGGTGTTTTTCTGGCTTATCACACTTGGTATGCAGAAATTCACCAGTGAAGAACCTCCAGTGCCTGCCGCGGATATGCCGGACAACGAGAAATTTATGATTGCTGAGGCGTGAAAACAGGCAGATTTTCTTTGCAAAGGCTATATCCTAAGTACTTTGGAGGATGACTTTTACGATGTCTATAGTGCTATGAAGACTTCGAAAGAATTATGGGACGCACTTGAGAAGAAGTACAAGACCGAAGATGCATGCTTGAAGAAGTTTGTGGTTGCCAAGTTTCTAAACTATAAAATGATAGACAGCAAAACCGTTGGAACCCAAGTTCAAGAGCTTCAACTTATTTTTCACGACCTTATTGCTGAAGGTATGGTCGTGAGTGGCTACAATGATTGAAAAATTACCTCCTTCGTGGAGAGATTTCAAAAACTATCTTAAGCACAAACACAAAGAAATGAAGTTGGAAGATCTTGTGATTCATCTCAAGATTGAGGAAGACAATAAAACAGCCGAGAAGAGGTCTCGTGGAAATTCAACATTTATGGGAGCTAACATCGGTGATGAGACTGCTCCAAAAAGTAAGAAGAGCAAGAGATCTTCTGGACAAACAAAGGAGCAGAAAAAGAAATTCAAGGGCAACTGCTATAATTGCGGAAAAGCTGGTCAGCAAGCCCCTGATTGTCGTCTCTCGGAAAAGGATAAGAAGAAGGGCCAGGCCAACATAGTGGAGAAGAATGAAGACATTGATGATTTGTGTGCAATGCTTTCGGAATGCGACTTAGTTGGAAATCCGAAGGAGTGGTGGATTGACTCTGGAGCCACTCGACATGTTTGTGCTGTCAAAAAAGCATTTGTGAATTATTCTACTGTTGTTCCCAAAGAAGAGCTTTCTATGGGAAATACTGCAACAACCAAGACTGAAGGTTATGGGAAGATATTTCTGAAGATGACTTCCGGCAAGGTGTTAACGCTCAACAACGTTTTTCATGTTCCTACTATTAGGAAGAATCTAGTTTCTACTTCTTTACTTGTTAAGAATGGACTCAAATGTGTATTTGTATCTGACAAAGTTGTTGTAAGCAAGAATGAAATGTATTTTGGAAAGGGCTACCTTACAGAGGGCCTTTCAAACTCAATATAATGGTTGTTGACAGTATGAATAAAATTTCAGCTTCTTCTTATTTATTGGAGTCAAATGATTTATGGCATATTCGTTTAGGACATGTCAATTACAAAACCTTCCGGAAGTTAATTAATTTAGAAGTATTGCCTAAATTCGAGTATAATAAATCAAAATGTCAAATATGTGTTGAATCTAAGTTTATAAAACATCCTTATAAGTCTGTTGAAAGGAATTCAAATCTTTTAGACTTAATTCATACTGATATTTGTGATATGAAGTTGACACCATCTCGAGGTGGGAAAAAGTATGTTATAACTTTTATTGACGATTGTACTCGATATTGTTATGTTTATTTTCTTAATAGTAATGATGAAGCAATTGAAGCATTTAAGCAATACAAGAATAAAATGGAGAATCAATTGAATAAAAAGATCAAAATGATTAGAAGTGATAAGGGTGGAGAATATGAATCTCCATTTGTAGAAATATGCTCAGAATATAGAATTATCCATCAAACTACTGCCCCCTACACACCTCAATCCAATGGAATTGCGGAAAAGCAAAAGCGGACATTAAAGGAAATGATGAATTCTTTATTAATAAGTTCTGGATTATCACAGAGTTTGTGGGGGGAAGCTATCCTTACAGCTAACCGAATACTCAACAGAGTACCCCATAGCAAAACGCCTATTCCATCTGAAAAATGGAAAGGAAGAAAACCCAACTTAGAATATTTCCAAGTGTGGGGGTGTTTAGCAAAGGTACAAGTACCTTTACCCAAAAGGCTAAAAGTCGGACCAAAAACTGTAGATTGCGTTTTCATTGGATATGCTACAAACAGAAAGCATGTTGGTTTTTGGTTCATAAATCTGATAATCCCGAAATTCATGTTAATACAGTAATTGAATCAGATAATGCTGAATTCTTTGAAAGCATCTATCCGTATAAAACTGAATGCGAGTCGTTAAGTAAAAGACCTAAACGACCATGGGAAAAACTGAAGGAAAATCATCCAAGTAATGAAGATACAAGGCGTAGTAAACGTCAAAGAACATCTACTTCCTTTGGACCCGATTTTGTGACATTCTTGCTTGAAAATGAGCCTCAAATGTTCAAAGCAGCTATATCATCTTCTGATTCAGCATTTTGGAAAGAGGAAGTCAATTGTGAGATTCAATCAATTTTGGATAACCATACATGGGAATTGGTTGATCTTCCTCAACAGAATAAGCCTTTAGGTTTGAAATGGATCTTTAAACGGAAAATAAAAGCTGATGGTACTATTGACAAATATATGGCAAGACTTATTGTCAAAGGTTATAGACAAAAGGAAGGCCGTGATTATTTTGATGTATATCATGAATTGTACGCGACCAGATATAGCATGTGCTATTATCAAACTGAGTCGTTTTACAAGTAATTCCAATCAAATACATTGGATGGCAATGAAACGAGTATTGGGGTATCTGAAACATACCCAAAATTATGCTCTGCATTATAACAAATATCCCTCCGTAATCGAGGGATATAGTGATGCAAATTTGATCACTGGATCATTTGAAGTTAAATCCACGAGTGGATATGTTTTCACAATTGGTGGTGGAGCAGTGTCTTGGAAATCATCCAAACAAACGTGCATCGCCCATTCTACAATGGAATCTGAATTCATAGCTTTAGATAAGGCCGGTGAAGAAGCTGAATGGCTCCAGAATTTCTTGAAGATATTCCATTTTGGCCCAAACCACTGGTACCTATATGTATACATTGTGATAGTCAAGCTACGATAGGCCGGGCAGGGAGCGTTGTGTATAGCGGAAAATCTATTCACATACGATGGAGATACAATACCGTTAGACAACTACTCTCTAGTGGTATTTTCACTATTGACTACGTAAAGTCAAGAGAAAATGTGCCGGATCCACTTACAAAAAGCCTATCTAGAGAGGCGGTTGAAAGATCATCAAAGGGAATGGGGTTAAGGCCTAGGACAAGTCATCATGGCGGTAACTCTACCTAGCAGACTGGAGATCCCAAGAGCTAGGTTCAAAGAGATCAAACAAAGTTGTGAATGACGGTTCAAAATTGTCAAATAACTCAACCTATTCTCGTGATGAAGACAATGTTCAGAAATCGAGGTAGAGCATTAAGGCTTTTTGATGAGTCAATAAACCTTAAAGTTTTTAATGATTTGCTAAGTCTGGCAGGATATGACCAGATAGTGTCTATAGGATTACATGTTTAGAAATCACCTATGTGAGTGTGAAGTGTAAGCCGCTTCAAGGGGAACGAAAGTAAAGGACCATTCTCTAAGCACTCATGAAACCAGGTGGTGTTCATGGCTAAAACGAACACAACCGTAAGAATCAAAGATATCAAATCTACCGATTTACCGAGTATATCCGATATAATTTCACTACGGAAAGCTCAAAGGGAAACCTACTTATCCAGATGCAATTGATCTTTGCATGTAAATCACACATTCGTCCGTGCATTCCTTTGTCTTATAGCCATTCCCCATTCATATGGGGGTTTGTTGGGTTTAAGCTTGGTTAGCTTAAAATAAAGAGTGAATAGGAAATGGAAGGAAAATGAAATACTTGAATTTCCCTCCTTGACAAAGGGACATTGTCCCATATTGGAGGAAGAAAAGATTTTTGATGGGTATATATATAATTGCTCTTCTTCTAGCTCTTAAAGAGTTAAAAATAAGGCAAGTCTCGTGCCATCGTCATCGTCGCTCACTCGACTCGGCTTCGGCTTCGGCTTCGGATTCAAATTCGGATTCGGATTCAGATTTGGATTTGGATTTAGTCAAAGATTGATTGATTGATTAATCTTTTTGGATAATTTTTTTAATTATTTAATAAAATATTAATTAAATTTCCCTCTCATTTTTTATGTGACTGTTCTAAAGAGTTGTGGACTTTTCAGAAACAGTACTTCCATTGGCTATAAATTCGTTTGATTCCTCAGATTTTTCCTTACAAATTTCATGAACTTTAAGACTTCTTCTTCTTCTACACAAAATCTATTCCAGTGTGTTTTACAACAATTGAGTGGTTCGAAGTTCATTAGAGTTTTTGGTACCAATACACTGGTGAGTTAAATCGTTCTATCCTGGGAGGATAATATTCCGGCACCTCGGGTACTTGAGGGGAATAATATCCTTATGAACACACTGTGTATTCAGTGGGCTCAATGTACTTCAATTTACTGTTTCATTATTTTAGTAGTACAGATTGGTAACACCTGACTCAACACACTAGGTAAGCCACATTAGAAGCCAAGTACGATATATGCATGATATAATCAACTGACATTATATAAATAGGGAAAAAATAAGTCTAACATCATCACCATACAAGAGTACTGTATGAAATAAGATAAAAAATATGAAGAAAGGAACGTAAGTTGCGGGTCCTCCATAGCAGCTCACCATATTGTCTCCAATAGTCAAACTACTAAGCACCTTCTTGGACACCACTGGGACTAACACCGATATCTACACAAAATGAGCAGATGTGTAGTATGAGTACAAAAATCAACATGTACTCAGTAATTACCAAGTCTAATCTCAAAAAAGTAGTGATGAAATTTTGATAAAAATATGATACGTACTTTCACAAACTGAACAGTTCATAATAATATGGAAGCATAAAAAATAACCAAGAATTACAGATATAATAATAATGTGCACAAGCGAGAAATAGGATAAGCTTACTTCTCAAAATAAGATAACTATAACATAATTCAATTTCCATGTTCGCATATAAAAAGTGAGATGCATCAAGTTGCACCTATATGAATGCGTCTACATGAGTCTAGGATTTTCATGCATGCTCAAGACTCAATCACGACCAATATCTTGCTCATTCATGTGCTCCAACATGATCCAACACATCCCATATGCTCCAAAACGATAGGAGTGTTACCTGTGCTCACAAGACCCAATAAAACATGGGTAATCACCTAACTCCGGAGGGACAGATCCATATCCATGCACTGCATGAAAACTCATCGTGCCATAACATATCAGTCCGGTCATAATGTCACAATGTACCATAATCATATCAATCCGTATCGGGATCTCTATCTCCTAGAATGTATGCATATGCTCAAGAGATAATAAATAAGGTGCACATGGACATAATAAATAGAGATACAAATATTTCTTCATAATATAAAGTATTAATACGGCTATATCAAGTGTATCAACATTTCAAGAATAGCCCACCTTGCCCAAATAAGATGTCATAAGCCGAAACATAATCTCTAGCATGAATAAATATCCTCACATAGTCATAAAACCAAATAATAAGTCAAAAAGAGCACATAACCAAACAAGGTATAAATAAGCCTTAAACTACCTCAAATATGGTATAGACTTACTATATGCATATACGCTCTTTACCTCATATATACACCACCGCTAAATCTCGTAGCATTTAACGCATAAGTCTAATTTTAAAGAAAATTCTCTCATAATGTCATGACCAAAAATCCCACCTTAAGGATCGTGATGGCACCTAGCCTCTAAGACTAGGTAAGCCCATCACATAACAATATCGAACATAATATAGTGATTTTAATAACTAATAAAACTGAGAAATATGATAAAACTGCTGAAACATGTATATAAGTAGCAACTTCTCAAAATTCGGTAATACTGAGTCATAAGCTCTACAATGATTAAATAATAAGTCTTAGAGTGTACATCACTATTTGGATTATATAAACAATAATAAAGAAAATAAAGTGGGTGACTCCGAGGCCTGCGAGCGAAATAGCAGGGATATCTTAAAGTCTCCAGCAATCTCTAGCACATTCTAATGATAAACTCGAGCCAAATCACCTGGATCTGCACAAAGAATGTGCATAAACGTAGTATGAGTACACCACATTCGTTACCTAGTAAGTATCAAGACTAACCTCGGTGGAGTAGTGACGAGGTTCAAGTCAAGACACTCACTAGTTAATAACCTGTGCAAAATGTCAATAGAAAACCGACAACGGAAAGCATAATAGGACGAATATCTACAACCTCAAAGAATGTGTGACAACAACTCAATGTAAAATAATCCGTTTTTTCCAACAAAATATCAATGGGAACGGGGCATGTGATAACATATCAAATTCAATCAACAACTCATAAAGCACAAGGCGAAAACCTTTAAGTAAAACACATTTGTGATCAAAATATCAATGCTGCTTCCAACACAAGAACAATAACAAAGGAACAGCCCGATATATCTCATAAAATCCCCAACGAAGCCACCCTTATGTTGCCGCATGCACATAATCAATGAAATGCCTCCCTTATATTGCCGCATGCACATACCATCCTTATCTTGCCGCATGCACATCACAATAAAATACCTCCCTTATGTCGCCGCATGCGCATCTCGTCACCCCTATACTCTACACAATTATGAGAAACCCGCACAAAATGTTCACATATGCCACAATATTAGAAAAATAACAATACCCAAAAGTCACATCAAGATATAGCCTACGGCTCAACAACAAGGTGCATAATAACACAATTCTAGTTCAAGGCATATTAATAGCCTAAGGTCTATTCTGGTCATAAACCACACATATATCCATGTACATACTCGTCACCTTGAGCACATCGTTCCGCATAACACAAATATGCAAATTAGACCAAATCCTAGGGGTAATTCCCCCACACAAAGTTAGGCAAGATACTTATCTCAAATAGCTCCAATCAATACGCTACAAATGCTTTTCCTTTAAAATTAACCTTCGCTCGATTCAAATCTAGCAATGACTTAATAATATCAAACAATGCAAGAGAAATCAATTTCAATTAATAAAGTTAAGATCTTTACCCAATTCCCAAAAGGTTAACAAAAGCCAATTCCAGTCCCGTCCGGTCAAAACCCGAGTCGAGAGGTAGATCTCGACTACCCATAATCGCACAAGCCCAAATATGTGATTGATTTTCAAATCCAAGTCCAAATAGACTCTCAAATCTCGAATTGTTATTTTTCAAAACATAGTCAAAAATTCCCAAAACTTCTTTTCAAATATCATGATTTTGCGGTTAAAATCCATAAGTAATCAAGTTATAATATCAAAATTGATGAAAGTCACTTAACCAATACCTTTTTGTGAAAATCACCTTTCAACGAGTCTAGGGCTCAAAATGTGATAAAATGAAACTAAGTCCCAAATCTCAACTATTTGTTCAGTTGCAGAAGTCGCATTTACGGCCGGGGGTTTGCAAATGTGACCAATTAAATTGAAATGCCTATTATGCCCAGAGAATATCGCAAAAGTGACACAAGACTTCGCAAAAGCAAAGTCACAAGATGCCAGTTTACGTCACAAAAGCAACCTGCCCAAGCCCAAACCCATTTCGCATTTGCGAGGCTGGCTTAGCAAATGAAAAGCCTGCCATTCCCAAACCCCTTCTCAAATGCGATAGATCCTCCGCAAATGTAGTATCCACAAATGCGAACTGGTGCTCGCATATGCGAAACCTGCAGCACCTTCCAAAAACTAGCAAATTTGAAACAAGTTCAAGACATTCCGAAATGCGTCCGAAACTTGCCCGAGCCCACGGGGCTCCACACCAAAAATCCATTCAAGTCTAGAAATATCATACGAACTCGTCTCTAGCTGAAAACACCAAAATGACATATAGAACAACGAGTCAGACACCAAAACGCATCAAAATCACAATGGGAACTCAAGAACTTCTAAAATCACAACCAAGCGTTCGATTCCTACCAAACCAACTCAGAATGATACCAAACTTTACACATAAGTTCCAAATGACAAAATGGACCTATTCCAAATCCCAAAACTAAAATACGAATCCAATAGCCACAAAGTCAACCTATGGACAAACTTAAGAAATTTCAAAAACTTTCAAATTGCCAACCTTCGGCAAAAAGAGCTAAATCATCCTAGGAACCTCCGAATTCATTACGGACATACGCCTACGTCCAAAATTACCATACGAACCTACTGAAACTCTAAAAACACCGTTCCGGGGTCATTTTCACAAAAAAGGTCAAACCTTTGTCAGCATTTCCAACTTAAACTTCCAAACCAGGAATTAAGTGTTCCAAATTAACCTAAAACATCCTGAAACCAATCCAATCATCCATGCAAATCACATAACCATAAATACACATACAGGAAGCTTCAAAAAGTGTAATGTGGCTCAAATACACAAAATGATCGATTGGGTCGTTATATTATTCCCCTCTTAAACAAATGTTCATCATCGAACGAGTATAGAGACGTAGCTGAAGTGCCAAAAAGATGAGGATGTCGGCTCCGAATATCATGCTTGATCTCCCAAGTTTCCTCCTCGACCGGTTGACCTCTCCGCTGAACCTTCACCGACGCATGTTCTTCGACATCAACATCCGAAGCTTCATGTCAAAAATAGCCCACCGGCTCTTCAACATATGTCAAATCCTTGTCCAATTGAACCAGCTTAAATCTAACACATGTGACAGATCATCATATTACTTCCCGAGCATAGACACATGGAACACTGGGTGAACTCTCGATAAGCTGGGTGGAAAAGTAAGTCTGTAGGCCACCTCACCACTCTCAAGAATCTCAAAAGGACAAATATACTGAGGACTCATCTTGTCCTTCTTCCCGAACCTTATCACACCCTTCATGGGCGACCTCTTAGTAGAACCCTCTCCCCCACCATGAATGCCACATCACGAGCTCTCCTATCAGCGTAACTCTTCTTCCTGGACTGTGCTGTATGAAGCCGTGCCTGAATCAATATCACATTCTCCAAAGAATCACAAACCTAAGCGTGCCCAACAATATAGCCTACCCAGGCTCAAACCAACCAACTGGATAATGGCAGCACCTCCTATATAAGGCCTTATATGGAGCCATCTGAATGCTCGAGTGATACCTGTTGTTGTAGGAGAACTTTGCTAGCGATTGAAACTGATCCCACTGATTACTGAAATCAATGACACAAGATCGTAAAATGTCCTCTAAGATTTGAATAGTGCGCTCGGACTGACTGTCCGTCTGGGGATGAAATTCCATACTCAGCTTGACCTACGTACCCAACTCAGGTAGCACAGGTCTCCAAAAATTTGATGTGAACTACGTGCCTCGATTCGAGATAATAAACAGGGGCACACCATGAAAGTGAACTATCTCTCTAAGATAAATCTGGGCCAGTTGCTCTAAAGAGTAGGTAGTCATGACTGCAATAAAGTGTGCTGACTTAGTCAAGCTGTCTACAATGACCCACACAGCGTCAAATCTCCTCAAGGTCTGTAGTAGCCCAACTAAAAATTCCATAGTGATAAGCTCGCACTTCCACTCTGGAATATCTAGCCTCTGAAGCAAACTACCGATCTCTAATGCTTATACTTAACCTGCTGATAGTTCAAATACCGAGCCACATACTCTATAATATTTTTCTATATTATTCTCCACTAGTAGTGCTGCCTCAAATTATAGCACATCTTCGCGACACCCGGATGAATAGAATACCACGAGCTATGGGCCTTCTCAAGATTAGCTCCCGCAACCCATCCACATTAGGCACATAAATCTGACCCTGAAGCCTCAATACCCCATCATCACCAATAGTCACTTCCTTATAAGCATATATAAACTGAAAATTGCATATATACTCATCAACTCATATATACGCAACACACACGCACACACACAAAAAACCTCGATTAGCATATATAAACTAGAAATTGCATATATACTCATCCTTATATACACGCAATCCCCAATATACGTAATATATGCCAAAAAAATTAATTTGGAAAAATAATTCCCTTATTTAGGTCAAAGCTTACCTTGGTCCAAACTATCCTTAGTCTTAAGGAATCACTTTTTTTTTTTGCTCCAAGTATACTAATTGACCTCGATCTAGTCAAAAGTATACTTAATAAAGTAAAACAAAAGAATAGGAAGTAATTCCACAATTTGAAATTAAGCCGAATTCAAAGTAAACTTAAAAACCCAAACCCGAGTCCCCATCGCCAAACTCAACAACAAAAGCTAAACTCAGTTGACCCATAACCTCATGATTCCAAATCAATGCTTAGTTTTTATTCTACAACATTTAGGTGATTCTAGGTTTCTTCTGAAAATCTACAGTTTCACCTTAAATTCATTTTTTAAGGTTGATTTAGTATTAGATTTAGGTTATACTCGTAAAACCCATTTAAAATCACTCACTCCAACATCGCATATGTTAATCTTGTTCAAATTCCTCCAAAATTTATCTCCCAAATCTCCAAATAATAGAGAATGGACTAAAATCACGAATAAGGCTATTTATAGAATTCTTGAAATTTGCCATTTTGCTCTGCCTGTGAATTGCACCTTAAAGTACAAAGCAGAAAATGTCACCATCCAACTCACCAAAGATCGTAATGGCGTCTAACACATCGGCTAGGAGAACCAACAGTTTCTACTACCAAATATCCAATAACAATAGAAAGAACTATAGCAATATCCGAAAATAGTCTAATATCATAGATAAGAAAACTGAAGGAAATGTACGGAATAACAGGAACCGGTGTCAGTGAGTACACGAGCTCTAATGATTACGTAATACATGTGTATGAAGAAAATACGAAATTGTATGAATGAAGTAATAGTAATAAAGATAAGGAAATTGACTCTAGGGCATGGGAACGAGTGTTCAGCACTACCTCAAGTTTTCAATGTCCACAACTAAGCCCCCCGGGACTCTGCTAGTAACAATGTACGGATCTGCACAAGAAGTGCAGAAGTGTAGTATGAATGCAACTAACCTAATATACTTAGTAAGTATCGAGCCTAACCTCAATGAAGTAGTGATAAGGTTACGACAAGACACCTACTATGTAAATCTGTACAAGCAATAAGAAGAAATCAAAACAAGACAATAGACGAATAATGATAAACGGATAAATAAGGGAACAAATAAATAAGTTTCACGAAGATAAAAACCTAAGAAAACCTTATGAAACAACTTCCACGAGGGAGAAGCAATATACAAGTAACAAGCACAAGGCATCATGTCCGTTGCGGCGAGCAACCCGGTCCAATCATAATATCATTGCGGCATGCAACCTGACCCAAACGTACTACCATTGCAGCGTGCAACCAGATCCGTTCAATACCAGGAACATGTATATCGACAATGAGCATGGCAAAGGGCATGGATATAGATATAGGAACATGGATAAACATAATACACTACAAAAAAGATAAACATGACTATGGTGCAATAGGCAACCAACATTCCCCCAACGATACCATGTCACTCATATCTCACAACAAGGTCTAAGCATGATCACTAACATGTGAATAACCAAATAGTCTCACAATCCACTATGGAATAAGCAAACAATACAAGAAACAAATAAAGCATGAATAAGACTAACTCTACCTGAGCATGCTATAACCTTGGCAAACACATATTCACTCGTCACCTTGCATATACGTCACTCCCAACACAATTAGCACGTAGCAAGTAAACTATATACAACCTAATTCCCTCAAGTTAAGGTTAACCAAGATACTAACCTCTTCCTGGAACAAGCTCAACAATCCAATAATGCTTTTCTCATAGAATTCACCTACAACTGGCTCAAATCTAGCCAAATAATACTTAATAAGGTCAAATAAAGTCATAAAAATTATTTTCAAACAATAAAGCTTCAATCTTTAATAAATTCTCAAAGATTCAACAAAAGCCAAATGGGGCCCACATGGTCAAAACCTGAGTCTAGAACTAGATCCCATTAACCCAAAACCCTACGAGTCCAAATATGTGGTTAGATTCAAAATAGGGGTCCAAATCGATACTCAAAATCTCAAGTACCCTCTCCTAAGTTGTAGGGAAAATCCCCAAATTTTACTTTAAATTTCATGTATTAGGTGTAGAAATCCATGGGAAATCAAGATATATGATCAAAATCAAGTAGGAAGTACCTATCCTCAAGATTGTAGTGAAATCCCTCTTCAAAATCTCCTCCTCTCATTCTCCAAAACTCAAAAATATGAAGAATGGGTAAAATCTGGAAATACTTGACTTAAAATGCCCCTGCTAGAACTACCCTTCGTGAATGTGCCACTACCTCATGTTCGCGAAGAACAAACCTCCACCGCCTGACAATCTTTCTTTGCGAACACGCGAATGCGAAGGCCATTTGCCTCATCTCCTATGCGAATGTGGCCAGTCCCTTCGGGAATACGAAGGCTAGGGACCCAGCCTCCTTTATCGAATGTGACCCCTCCTTCGCGAATGCAAAAGCTAAACCCCTAGTCCACACGTCCTTCTACATGAATGCAACCTAGACCCCCATTCGCGATGCACACTAGACAACGGCAATATCAACAATCTCAAACATGCTTTGGGCGGTCTGAAACTCGCTCGAGCCCTTAGGATCTTGTCCAAATATTCCAACAAGTCCATAAACACTAACTAGACCTATCCAAGGACTCAAAAGCAAAACCACATGTTGAATTCTCTTAAGTTCATAAGCTCCTAAACTTTCAACTAAGCGCTCTAATTCTAGAAATCAAAACAACCGATCGGGTCATTAAAATGTTCATCCTCGAATAGTTTAGAAATAATCAGAACTTCCAAAAAAGATGTGGGTATCTATTCCATATATAAGACTTAGTCTCCTAAGTAGACTATCACGACCCCAGAACTCCACCTTAGGAATCGTGAAGGCACCTACTCTCTAAGACTAGGTATGCCTAATACATGATGATATTTAATAGAAATAACCAACTTATTATTAAAATAAAAACTGATAAATGAGATAACATAGCCAAAACTGAACAATAGTTATACAATCCCCAACTGAAGGTGATTCCGAGGCCCGCGAACCTAATCACAGATATACCTTGATGTCTCGATAAGCAAATCTCAACAGCTAGCTAACGACCAACACGCTCAGAAGCACCTGTATCTGCACAAAAATATGCAGAAACATAGTATGAGTGCACCATAATGGTACCTAGAAAATATTAAGACTAAACTTGGTGGAGTAGTGACGAGGTAAGTCAAGACACTCACTAAACATGGAAAAATCTATACAAACATTAATATAATGCTAACAGTGGAAAGAATATTAATGTAACGCTAACAATGTAGAGAATGTTAATATAAGCTAGCAATGAAAATAGAAGCAACAAATAATAACATGAAGTAAACATGTGATATAGCAGTAAAATAATTAGAACACAATTAAAAATACTAATGAAACCAAATAAGGAAAACAAATGACGGTCCAAATAACCAAACCATTTTGACACAAGATTTCCAACAAGAATAACCCCAAGGTACCACACCTCGTAATCAGAAATCACAAGTTATAAATTATAAATCTTCCTTATATCGCTGCATGAGCCTTACATTGATTTTAAAAAAAAATTAGTTTTTCTGAAATAGTTTCACGTGCTTTAATCCCCTTATCTTGCCGTGCGGCTTCAATTAATTTCCATTTGATAGCATCACGCGCATAAACCCCTCTATCGCCGCATGCACATCTCATCACAACACAATAAATCATCTTACACCACACGTGACCATATGCAACAACATTGACAAAACAATAACACCAATATCACAACCAACATAGCCCATGGCTCAACATTAATGTTTACAAGAGTCTCAACAACAATCCAATGAAACAGAAGAATAATTCAACCAAGAAAGATCTTTCGTATAACAACTCCAATTAAATGCACATAAGAATAACTAATAATGGAAGATATAACATGTGATAACAATGTCAATAAACGGCAAATAAGGGTAAAGTTAACAGTGAAAGATATAACATGTAATAACAACTTCAACTAAATGCAAATGAGAATAAACTCAACAAAGAGAGATATAACATGTAATAACCACTTCAACTAATTGCAAATAAGTGATCTAAGAGTCTAAACTAATCAATTTCTGCATATATGCCCGGGTACACACTCTTCACCTCGAGTACACACGTTCCACATAATTCAAATAGTGTAATTAAACAAAATCCTACGGGGTAGTTTCCCCTGTAGAAAGTTAGGTAAGATACTTACCTCAACTAGACCAAATCAACACTCAAAAATGGCTTTTCCATTAAAATTTGCCTCCGCACGGCTCAAATCTAACAAAAACGAGTTAATATCATCAAACAATGTAAGAGAAACTAATTCAGATAAATAAAGTCATGATCTTCAAAGTTAACAAAAGTCGGCCCGAGGCCCATCCGGTCAAAATTCGAGTCCAAGGGTACCTCTCGACTACCCATAACTCTACGAGTTCATCTATGTGTTTTGTTTGTAAAACTAAGTCCAATTTAACTCTCAAATATCAAATTTTTATTTTTTAAAACACTAACAAAATCCTTCGAAAATTCTATTCAAATTCCATGGATTAGAGGTTAAATCTCATAACTATTCATGTAATATAACTGAAAATGGATTAAAATCACTTACTTAATAATTGTATGTGAAGATTCCTCCTCAAAACTGCCTCCTACCGAGTCTAGGATTCTAACATGTGAATAATAAAGATAAGTTCCGTATTTCAGCTCTTATGTTCAGGTGCAAAAGTCGAAAATGCAAACCCCGCTAATGCGAACCCCAAAAATGCAAAGAATGCATCGCAAATGCGATGCCTGCTGAACATTAGGGATGTTGCAAATGCCACACAAACTTCGTATTTGTGAAGTCCTCCCCTTATGCAAAAGCGACCATTTGATGGCAAATGCGGTCAGCCCTTAGCCCAGGTACCCATCGCAAATGCGATTTTGGAATTCGTAAATGTGAATCCTGAAGTCCCTGCACCCCATCGCAAAAGCGGTCACATGGGTTGCAAAGCGAACATCCCAACTGCTGCCCACGTCGCCAATTGCAGAGTCCCCCTTGCAAATGCAAGGTCCGCAAATACGAACATGGTATTGCATTGGCGCGAGCTGTAACATAAATCCAAAAACCAGCAAAAATGAACTTACTCGACTCACTCCAAAACGTGTCCGAAACTCACCCGAGTCCTCGGGGCTCGACACTAAACATACACACAAGTATAAAAATATCATACGAACACACTCGCACTATCAAAATACCGAAATAACATCCGGAACGATGAATCGGACGTCAAACACGTGAAATTTCTGAATGAACTCAAGATTCTCTAGAATCACAACTAAGCATCCGATTCCTATCAAACCAACTCAGAATGACACCAAATTTTGCAGACAAGTTACAAAATAAAAAAACGGACCTATTCCAAGTTCCAATATTAAAATCTGAACCTAATAGTTATAAAGTCAACCTATAGTCAAACTTGAGGAATTTTTAAACCTTCAAATTGCCAACTTTCGGCAAAACAATTCAAATCAACCTAGGAACCTTCAAATTTAAATGGGGGCATACGCCTGAGTGCAAGATCACTATACAAACCTATTGGAGCCATCAAAACACCATTCCAGGGTCATTTTGGCAAAAGTCAAACCTTGGTCAATATTTCCAACTTAGCAGCAACATCAGCAGTAGCAATAATAACAGCTGCAGCAGTAACACTAGCAACAGCAGCAACAACACCAACAGTAACAGGATGGATACAGACTCACAACTTCAACAGCAGCTACCAACCACAGAAACACAAGGTAACCAGCAGGAGCAGCACACACAAACACAGGCAGACTTCAAGGAATGCGGCAGCAGCAATATAAATACAGTCAAGCAAGCCATGCCAAGATTGAATCATACACAGCCTCATAGAAATAACAGCAGCAGGAAAAACCACAGCAATTGCAGGAATAGCAGCAAAATACATAGACATTCAGCATCTCAGCAGAAGCTGCAAATCACAGAAATACAGGTGCAATCTTCTCACAAGCATAAGCCACACAACAAACAACCCCCCCAGTAGTACCAACATCATCAACAGAAGACAACCAATATTCCAGCAGCAGTTACAAATCCCAGAAACACAGCAGAAATCAACTTTTGAAACACAAAATCTGATAGCTTGGATGGATTCAGGTCCTTGCTACAATTGCAATGTGTGGTATTAGCACCTTTAGTGCTCATCCTATTGCAACTGAAGCAAGCACCATGGAAATCCCTCCATGCTATTGTACACAGGATCTACACAATGCAGTTTTCTCACAGACATTATGCAGCTAACAAACAATTCCACAGTAGCAAAAGCAACAGTAGCAGCAGTAACAGCTCCAGCAGCAGCAATAACAGCAGCAGCAGCAACAACAACAGGAACATCAGCAGCAATACCAACAGCAATAGTAGCAACATAGACAGACAAACATCCTTTCAACAGAAGCTACAAGACAAAAAAACACAACAAAAGTTACAAGCAATAGAGACACAAGGAAGTTAGTAGCAGCAGCATAGGAATATACATGAAGACTCTAAGGAGTGCAGCAGCCTCAGAAGCACAGTCATATCAGCATTGCACCAGGTTCTGAAAGAGCTACATTCATTAGAAGACACATATAGCACACAATACTACCTCAGCACAGAAATGAAAAGCCAAGAACTCAATCATCAACTCAGCAACATTCACCTTTGCAGCAGCAGACAACAACAGAAGCCACTAGTGCACGAAAACCTTAAAGCAAACTTTCCTCACCTGCACTTCCAGCTTATAAGACTTCACCAGCAGGACATTCTTCATCATACTAATCATCACACTCAATGGAAGATGAAGACAACTCTCCCCTTTGCCACACAGTTTGGACAATACCAGTACTACTGCCCAGTTACATGGCCACTTTTTGTTAGCTATCTTCAATTATTCTTTCTTTGCTATCAATGACAAAGGAAAATTGAAGATTGTTATCACCTCATATCTGATACATCACCTTGACGACTCCCTCCTTTTACTAGAAATAGATCCAGTTGTACATGGAGGATACTACTTCAACCCACTTATTTAGTAGATTTAGGAATACATGTACGTTTTTGTATAGTTAACCTAGATTCACTTCACACTGCTTTTGTAACTATGATCGTCTATCGATCTTATAAGATAGACAATCCTTACATTATCATAGGTCTAACTCATCATAGCATTCTAGGCATACTTGATTGTCATCCCTCGGTGATCAAGAATGTACACATTTTATCTTGGGAGGTAAGGTTTATGTCCCCCTCCATTATTGTACCTTACTTTGTATTTATGAAAATTAACCCTGGGCGCACTGCCTAGTGGATTTGGATTAAAAATAAAAAAGTTTCTAAACCAAAAACCAAAGGCTCCAACTCAACCCAAAAACCTCTGCGAAACGAAACCAACCATCCCCACAAGTCTTAAAACCATAAATGCACATATATGAAACATGGCTCAAATAAACAAAACGGCTGGTCGGGTCATTACATAGCCTCCTTGCTTGGTGGGTCTCTCCAATGCACCTTCACCAATGCGATTTTCTTTGACCTGAGCTTCCAAACCTGCCTATCCAAAATGGCCACAAGGTCTTCCTCATAAACTAGATTCTCATCTAGCTGCACTGTGCTGAAGTCCCTAATATGCGACTTGTCTTCATGATACATTCGGAGCATATAGTAATATGATATATCGGATGAACTCCCAAAAGACTAGGAGGTAAAGCAAGCCTATGAGCAACCTCACCAACTTACTCCACCACCTCAAATGGCCAATGAACCTCGGACTCAGCTTACCCCACTTCCCAAATCTCCTCACACCCTTTATAGGTGAAACCTTCAACCTTTTCACCCTCGACAAACGCTATATCATGGATCTTCCTTCAGCATAACTCTTTTTCTTGGACTGAGCTATACAAAGTCGATCCTGTATTAACTTTACCTTATCCAAAGCATTACAGAACCATATCCGTACCCAACAACCTAGCCTCACCAGGCTTAACCAACCAATAAGAGATCAGCACCACCTACCATACAAAACCTCATACAGATCCATATGAATACTGGACTGGTAAGTGTTGGTGTAATTAAACTCTGCCAAAGGTAAGAACGGATCCTAATGACCTCTAAAGTCAATCACATAAGATTTCAACACTTTCTCCAAAATTTGAATAGTCCTCTCGGACTGACTGTCTGTATGTGGCATGCCGACCACAAAGTCCATAATAATACTCTCCCACTACCATTCCGATATAACTAACCTCTGAGTCAAACCACCTGATTTCTGATTTTCATACTTCACTTGCTGGAAATTCAAACACCATGAAACATTCCCATTAATGTCCTTCTTCATCTTTTGTCACTAGTAATGTTGCTTCAAGTTATGACATCTTCATGGAACCTAGATGAATACAATACCTCAAAGTGTAAGCCTCCTCAAGAGTTAGCTCCCTTAAGCCATCAACATTCGGAACACAAATCAAACTCTAAAGTCTCAACACATCAACATTTCCAATATCCATCTTCTTGGCACCACCTCACTACACGATGTCCTTAAGCACCAACAAATTTTGATCATCATACCTTCGAGGCTTGATGCACTCAAAAAAGGACGACTCCGCAATAATACAAGCAAGAACCTTACTAGGCTCAGAAAATATCCAATCTCACAAATTTATTGGCTAATGTCTGAACATCCATATCGAAAGGCCTCTATTCAGTTGGAATTAATGCCAAACTCCCCATACTCTTCACCTTTCAACTCAATGCATATGTTATTGCATTCTCCTTACCCTAATGATACAAGATAGTGGTATCATAGTCCTTAAGAAACTCAAGCCACCTCTGCTGCCTCAAATTTAAATCCTTCTATCGAACAAGCACTAAAGACTGTGATGATCAGTATAAACCTCACATGATACATCGTACATCTAATGCCTCCAAATCTTGAGCTTTTGCACAATAGCTTCCAAATCCAAATTATGAAGAGGATAATTTTTTTCATGGGTCTTCAATTGCCGAAACGCGTAAGAAATCACCTTGCCATCCTACATTAGCATCGCACCTAGACTGATGCATAAACCATCACAAAATACCATATATGGCCCTAAACGGGTAGGCAATACCAACATTATGGTTGTAGTCAAAGCAACCTTGAGCTTCCGATAGCTCTCCTCACACTAATTGGACCATCTAAAAGGAACAAGTTTTTCGAGTTAACTTAGCCAATGGTGCTGCAATAGATGAAAATCCTTCCACAAATTGATGGTAGTAGCCTTCTTAACCCAGAAACTCAGAATCTTTGTAGCTGAAGTAGGACTAAGCAAATTCTAAACTGCCTCAATCTTCTTATGATCAACTTTAATACCATCACTAGACACAACATGACCTAGTAATGCAAATGAATTAAACCAAAATTCAAATTTCAAAAACTTAGCTTAAAGCTTTCGATCCTTCAAAGTATGAATAACTACTCTCAAGTAAACCAAGATGTCATCAATGAATACAATCACGAACGAATCCAAATAAGGATTGAACACCTGGTTCATCTAATCCATGAAAGCTACTGGAGCATTAGTTAACCCAAATGACCATAACGGTTCCTAAAAAATGTCTTAGGGAAATTCGAAGCCCTATTCTTCACATGATGATATCCCGACCCTAAATCAATGTTAGAGAACACCTTGGGATCTTGGAGCTGATCAAACAATCATCAATACGAGGCAATAGATACTTGTTATTAAACGTAACCTTGTTCAACTGTCAATAACCAATGCACATCCTTATTGAACCATCCTTCTTCTTTACAAACAACACTAGCGCACTCGAAGGAGAAACACTCGAACTAATGAACCCCTTATCAAGCAAATCCTACAACAATTCCTTCAACTCCACTGGCATCATACAATATGGTGGAACGGATATGGGCCGAGTGCCTGGAACCAAGTCAATAAGAAATCAATATCCCTATTGGGTGGCCTGCCTCATAGATTTTTGCTGAAACACCTCTGTACAACTGGTACCGAATCCATGGAAGGAGCCTCCATGCTAGAATCTCGAATATAAGCCAAAAATGCTAAACATCCCTTCTCAACCATGCACTAAGCCTTCAAAAATGAAATCACTCTACTCGTAGAATAGCCAAGGGTCCCTCTCTACTCTAATCTTAGCAACCCTGGCATTGCTAAGGTCATAGTCTTGGCGTGATAATCCAAGATAGCATGATTTGGGGACAACTCATCCATGCCTAGAATCACCTTAAAATATACCATATCGAACAAAAAATCAACCATAGTATCAAAACCAATAATAATAACCACATAAGATTGGTAGATCAACTACAGTAGAATCCCTTACTAGTGTTAAAATAGAAACTATAATACAAGAGTTGCGATACATACTCAAGTGTGATGCAAAGTATGAGGACGAATACTTATAAGTAGAACCTGGGTCAAACAATATCAAAGAATCTCCATGACATACAAAGATAATACCTCTAATGTATGCATCAGACGACACTTTCTCAAGCCTACCAAAAAATGCATAACAACGAGCCTGACCTCTACCTTCGACTGATGGGGCTGCTGAACCTGAAGCTTCCCTGATGACCTAAATAGACATCAAAGGAACTCAGTACTTGGTGCGCTAATAGGGCCATAAGCTGGAGGCATACTATACGATGACGGTCCTGAGTGAGAATCCTAAGTACCATAGCCACCTAAAATACCATGGGAAACCTAAAGTGCTGACTGAACTGGCCTGATAGTAGGACCTCCACTAAAATGTCCCCTGCCTCTAGATAAGGCACCACTGAAACCACCAACAACGAGGCCTCTTGTCACTCGTTACCTCTCTCCCTTGTCCATGAATATTCTCAATCCTCCTAACAATGTCCACCACCTGAGTGAACGTAGTCTTAATCTAGATCTCCCTAGCCATGTGAAGTCTAATGCTATAAGTAAGCCCCTTGAAGAACCTCCGTACCTTCTCCCTCTTTTAAGGATCAAGATAGTTATATGTCGAGACAAATCAACAAACCTTGTCTCATATTGGCGACTCTCATACCACCTCCTACGAGTGAGTGGAATAAACTTTTCCAAAAAAAAAGTTGTAAAAATTGAGCTCAATTAAGAAAGGTGACCCTACTAGTTTGCGATGCTCATAGGTCTACCACCATCTCTTGGCTGATCCCTGAATCTAGAAGACAGTGAAGTCGACCCCATTGGACTCTACTAGTCCCGAGTTGCGCAAAATTTCATGACGTTGGTCTAAGAACGCTCGAGCATCATCTGAAGGAATACCACTATAATAAGGAGGGTGCAATTTCCGAAACTAGCCTATCCTCTTCAACTCATTGGAGACATCGGGGCCACTAGAACCACTCCAGCCTGAACCATGCTATCAATAAAGCTACCATCTTGGCCACTTCCTTATGAAGAACTAGCATAGCGATAAGTCCCTCTGGAATCTGATCTGGTGCTGGTACCTCCTCCTACTCATTAATAAAGTCTACCTCTTGGCCTATATATGGCTCCACTGACACTGCTCTCTGATACCCACGAGCTCTAGCGGGTGCTCTGATGTGCCGGGAAATTTTGGCACATATTGTTACTCTTGATTAGAAATTGCTTGTTCCACTTGATAATTGTCATGATATTTACTTAGTTTTCGTGTAGTTTCAGTACATGGATGAAAGAAACCCAAAATCGTAAAAAGAAGGCCAAAAGCCGTTCAAAGGCAAGAAAAGAGGTCAACAATACAACATAAGTAATTCTGCGACCGCAAAGTGAATATGCGAGTCGCATTGGAACTATGATCGCAAAGACAGGCAGAACTCCAAGCCTAAGTTAAAAGAAGAACATTGTCAACAATGCGATCGCAGAAGGTAAATGCAAATTGCATTCTCATCGCAGATGCAGACAGAGTTTTAGGTGAAAAATCGAAGGGAATAGCGATCGCATTCTGCGATCGCAGAATCAATCTGCGGTTCGCATTCTGAAATGCGATAGGAAGGAGAAGTACTGGTGCAGTGTGCGATACAAGATGCCATTTCTGCGGACCGCATTCCTGTTATGCGACAGGAATGCGATCGCAGAAGACTAAGTCAGCCCAGCAGTTATTCCAGTTTGCCTCAGTTTTTGGGCCTCTATAAATAGCCTCTCTAGGGTTATGTGCAGGGAGACTTGTCAGATTTCATAGTACAAATAGTGCTTTTGGTTAATTTCAACTGGGGAGAGATATTTGGGTGATCAAAACTTGGAAATCCATATTTTTGTAAGATGAATTCAACTTTTATTATTTGTTCTTTAGTTTTAAATATGTGTAGCTAAATTTTAATACTAAGGTTGTGAACCCTAGATGGGTGGAATGTTATTGAGGAATTGATTTTGATTCCAATTTCGAAAGAAGCTTGATGTTTATTTATTTCTCGTTCTTAATTAGATCGTTAGTGGTTGCAAACATTAACGGGTGCCAATTTACGCTATTGAACCTTAGAAAAGGGAGATAGGGTTTGGTAGAAATAAGTAACGACGATTCAAGGCTTTAACCCTTGTTTAACAAAATCACTTAGGAATAAGAGGATTTTAAGTCGGCGAATGATTGGGTATTCCTAATTTTGACTCTAATGTATTCGGGAGAATCATAAGAGGATACGTTATCTAGATATTGGAAAATATTGGATAGCACACTATTAAGAACCAATTGCATATCAAGAGCGGAAGTTAATATCAATATCAATACATTCTACTGCATTAGGGGGAGCATAACCTTAGTATCTCGACGTCATAAATTTATTCAATTATTCTTTGTAATATGAAATTATTAGTTTAATCATCTTTACGTATTCAACATCAATATATTTCATTTTGTTACTTGACCGTATTAAGACTAAGCGAAATATCACGTTAATCAGATATTTGTTTCACGCCTATTCCCTGTGGGATTCAACCCCAACCTCATTGGGTTACTATATTTGACATCAATCGCTTACACTATTGTTAAGGTGTAATTTGAGCGGATCAAATTTTGGCGCCGTTGCCGGGGAATACGGTTTTGAAATTTCTGATTAGTGTATATTTTGCTATAAGTCTAATTCCACTTGATTGCACGTTGTTTATTTTGGTGGTTGTAGGCAGGGAAATATGGCAGAGCATATAGATGATGTGGATGTGGCAAACGAAGAGAATCTGTTTGTCGACATTGAGGAATACATTGAAGATACCAATGCTATAGTACCTCCAGCTGTAGGTGCTGCTACATTCAAAGTAGAACATGGGCTGATTTTGATGCTAAAAGCTGAGGGTTATTTCAGAAATTCTACTGATGATGATCCGACACAGCACCTTAGGAACTTCTTGGGTGTTTGCGCAACGCACAAGCAGAATAATGTTTCTGACGATGCATTGCGGCTCAGATGCTTTAAGTACTCACTAGCTGGAGATGCGAGAAAATGGCTGCAAAATCTTCCACCGAATTCCATCCATTCTTGGCCTGAGTTGGTGGGGGCTTTCTTGTCGAAGTGGTTTCCACAAAGCAAGAAATCAGAGCTCCGGGATAAAATATTTTTCTTCAAACAACTGCCGGGTGAACAGTTGCACGAGGCATGGGAATGATTCAAGTTATATTTGGTGAGGTCGCCAAACCATGGCTTTCCAGACTCCATTTTGCTGGAAAAGTTTTACATGGGTTTGGACCCTATGAACCAATCAAAAGCGAAAAACGCCGCATCTGGTTCTTTCATGGACAAGACTTTTGCTAGAGTTACTCAGATTCTGGACAAAATGGCCAAACATAATCAAGATTGGCATTCTGAGGACAATACAGGTGGCATTACAATTGGGTCTCCTTCCATGAGTAATTTGATCAAAGAAAACCAAGAAAGAGACCAAGTGATCGCTGAGCTTGCTACTAACGTAAATGTCTTGACAAAGCTATTCACTGAGAATCAGAAGAAAAAAATTAATGCAGGGGAGGATGTGCTACCAGCGCATAGTAAAGAATATGAAGAGGCAAATTTTGTCAACAACACTCATGGTGGATATCAAAGGCAGCCCTACCAAGGTCAAGCAACACAAAACCATTGGAGACCAAACCCGCAAGGGCAAGGTCCCCAACAATGGCAAAGTGATCCGACTGGACCTAATCAAGGTAATTGGAACAACAATAACCATTTTCCAAATCGGAGTTCCAATCCTTATGCTCCTCCGAAAGGACAGTATTCAAATCAGGGCTCATCTAATGAATCTAAACTGGAAAGTATGCTCGAGAGGATAATACAAAATCAAGAGAAGTCAGACACCTCAATGAAGAATATGACTGAATTGGTTGGCTCCCACACAGCAGCTATCCAGAAGTTGGAATTGCAAATGAGGATCTCTCTCGTGAGCAATATCCACCGCAAAAAGGAACGCTTCCTAGTGACACGATTGCAAATCCTAAAGGAAGTGGAAGCGGTCCAACTGCTCATATCATGGCTGTCACGACGAGGAGTGGTAAGACATTACAGGTTAAAGATGCTGCTGATGATTTTCAGAAGGAGATTGGAAGAGAAATGGTTGCTGAAAGAAGTAATGATGCTGAGGTAGGTAAAAATCCAGAAATTGTTGTGGACACAGAGGATATTCAGGAAGAGGTAAAGGATAAGGCGGAAGAAACACCAATTGTTCTTCCACCGATTCCTAGACCGCCTCCACCATTTCCCAGAGACTTACAAGGAGAGTTGACGATAGCAAATTTGAGAAGTTTTATGACATTCTCAAACAGCTATCAGTCAACATACCTTTCTTGGAAGCTTTCCAAGAAATGCTGGGATTTGCCAAATACTTGAAGGACTTGATCACTAAAAAGAGAACGACCCGGAATGAAGTGGTAAATGTAACTCACAGGGTAAGCTCTATCATAGCAACGAACCCGATCCAGAAGAAGGAGGATCCAGGAGCTTTCACTATTCCGTGTACTATTGGAGTACGCGATTTTGCTAAGGCCTTGTGTGACAATGGAGCCAGTATAAATTTAATGCCTTTAGCAATTTACAAACAAGCCCGGCTAGGAATGCCAAGGCCCACTAGCATGAGATTGCAGATGGCTGATCGATCTATCAAGAGACCCGTGGGTATTTGTGAAGGTTGGAAAATTTCAGATTCCAGCCGATTTTGTTATCCTTGATTGTGCGATAGACAAGGAAATCCCCATTATTTTGGGAAAACCCTTCTTAGCTACGGGAAGAGCTCTCATGGACTCGGAACGTAATGAAATAAAGTTCCGAGTCAATAATTAAGAAGTTACTTTTCAAGCTAGCAAGGGGATGAAGATGCCAGCTGAATATGAAAACATTTCTTTAATCGGTATTATTGATGAAGTTGATGAAGCAGTGGATATATAAATGGAAGAGCAGTGATTTGGTGAGGCCCTAGCGACCATATTGGTGAATTTTGATGGGAACGATTTGGATGGTTTCATGGAATCAGTAAATGCCTTAGAAGGTCGCGGTTCGTATTCGTATACTCCACCAAAACTGTCACTAGACTTGGAGAATCGAGCCACGCCTCCAGCAAAGCCTTCCATTATTGAACCGCCCAAATTAGAGCTCAAGCCACTCCCATCGCATTTGAGGTACAAATTTCTTGGTTCTAATAATACTTTATCGGTAATTGTGTCGTCTTTGTTGAGTGATGTGCAGGTAGAGCAGTTGCTGAAAGTTCTTAAGGAACACAGACAGGCAATCGGATGGACGATAGCAGACATCCGAGGTATTCCAGCTGGAATTTGTGAGCACAAAATTCAACTTGAAGACGGGACAAAACCAAGTGTGGAGAACCAGAGAAGATTGAATCCAGCAATGCAAGAAGTGGTGAAGAAAGAAATCATAAAATGGCTAGATGCAGGAGTTGTGTACCCAATTGCCGATAGCTCATGGGTGAGCCCAGTGCAGTGTGTGCCAAAGAAAGGAGGTTTGACTGTGGTAACGAATGAAAAGAATGATCTGATTCCAACACGAACCGTCACTGGATGGCGAGTATGCATGGACTACAGGAGGCTCAACAGTGCCACGTGCAAGGATCACTTCCCTATGCCTTTTATTGATCAAATGCTTGATCGGCTAGCTGGAAAGTCCTTTTATTGCTTCCTCGACGGATATTCTGGATACAACCAGATTAATATTGCTTTGGAAGACCAGGAAAAGACAACGTTCACCTGTCCGTATGGGACTTTTGATTTCAGTCGCATGCCCTTCGGTTTATGCAACGCTCCAGCTGCATTCCAACGGTGCATGATGTCGATTTTTTCGGATATGGTGGAAGATTTTCTCGAAGTCTTTATGGATGATTTCTCGGTAGTTGGGGAAACATTTGATCAATGTTTGAAAAATCTCAAAGCAGTGTTGAAACGATGTGAGGAAACAAACCTTGTGTTAAACTGGGAAAAATGCCACTTTATGGTGGACGAAGGTATTGTTCTGGGGCACAAGATCTCCAGACATGGGATTGAAGTGGATAAAGCAAAGATTGAAATCATCTCAAAACTCCCTCCTCCCACGTCAGTGAAAGGTGTACGTAGCTTTTTGGGGCATGCGGGGTTTTATAGAAG
>MCJB01052043.1:0-25339 GCA_002018475.1 Nicotiana obtusifolia
CGAGGTTGGGGTCGAATCCTACAGGGAATAGGCGTGAAACTATTGTCCAATTAATGTATTACTTTACTTAGTCGTAATTCTATCAAGTAGCCAAATAAAATAAAGAAATGTTTAATACGTAAGAAAGGAAAACTGAAAACTAATGTTTAAGAATAGTTTGAACGTGAGAACTATGAATTTTAAGAAACCGAGGTTGTATCCCCCTAAATGTAGTAGAATGTTCTTGATATTGATATTGAATTCCGTTCTTGATATGCAATTGGTGTCTACTGTACTTATCCAATATTTTCCAATATGCGGATAATGTATCCTCTTACGATTCTTCCGAATACAAAAGAGTCGATCTTAAGAACAACCAATTATTTGCCAAATTAAAATACTACTTATTCCTAAGAGATTTCCTTAAACAAGGTTTAAAGCCTTGAATTTCTGTTATTTATTGCTACCAAACCCTATCTCACTTTTCCAAGATAAGATAGCGTTAATTGGCATTCGTTAATGTTTGCAACCACTAACGATTAATTGAAAACGAGAAATAAATAAATATCAAGCTTCTTTTGAAATTGGAATCAATATCAAACTCTCAATAACATTCCACCTATCTAGGGTTCACAACCTCAGCGTTTAAATTTAGCTACACATGCTGAGAATTAAAGAACAAGAAAAAGTAATGGATATCATCTTACAAAAATAGAGGGTTTTGATCATCAAAAGCTTCTAAGAATTCGAAAAATAATCAAAGCCGTACTTTGTACTCTAAGTTCTGACAAGAATGTCTTCAAAAAACCCTATAAAAGCTATTTATAGAGGCCCAAAACCCGAGGCGAGTAGCAGTCAGTTTTGCCCTCGTTGCACTAATGCGAACCGCATTCCTATCGCAGAACGGGAATGTGGTTGGCAAATCTTCATTTTTCATCGCAAATCACACCAGCCAATTTTACTCTCATCGCATCTGGATTTGCGGTTCGCATGCTAACTTTGCGATCGCAGAATGCGATCGCATTCTTCACACTTACTTTCACCCAGAACTCTGTTCAAGTTTGCGATTCTACCAGGCCAATTTGCGGTTCGCATTCCCGTTTTGCAGTCACTTTTGCGACCGCATTCTCAACCTGAAGGTTGGCTTAAAGTTCTGTCTTCATCTGCGATCTATGTGTCGACTATGCGACTCGCATATCTGTTCTGCGATCGCATAGTTACATCTGCGATGCTTCTGACCTCTTTTCTTGTCTTTGGCTGGCTTTTTGACTTCTTTTCCATACTTCTGGATTTCTTCACTCAATACACTACAATTACACTAATATTACGTAAGTATCATGATAATTAACATGTAGAACAAGTCAAACTTTAAGCAAATAGTATCAAAATGTGCAGAAATTACCCGGCACATCAATCGGTCCTTTTGAGATTCTTGAGAGGATTGGTGAGGTAGCCTACAAGCTTGCGTTGCCACGTAGTCTAGCTGAAGTTCACCCCGTATTCCGTGTTTCTATGCTCCAGAAGTATCACAGTGATTCGTCCCATGTGTTCGATTTCAGCTTAGTCCAATTGAATAAGGATTTGTCTTATGTAGAGGAGCCGGTGGCCATATTTGAAAGACAGGTCTGAAAGTTGACGTCAAAAAGCATTGCTTCAGTAAAGGTTCAGCGGAGGGGTCAACCAGTCGAAGAGGCGACATAGGAGACCAAGCATGATATGTGTAGCCGTTATCCTTATCTTTTCGTCACTTCAGGTATGTCTGTATACTCGTTTGAGGACGAACATTTGCTTTAAGAGGGGGAGGATGTAACGACCCGGCTGGTCATTTTGAGTATTTTGTCCCGTTAACCTATTTATTGCCTCCTCAATTTTGTATTGTGGTTATGTGACTTGCCGGGGTGTTTAGTTTTGGTTTCTGGTGCGTTTCAAAGTGAAATGGGACACTTAGTCCCAAAGTTGGAAGCTTAAGTTGAAAGAGTTGACCGGGGTTTGACTTTGGTGAAGACAACTCTAGAGTGGAGTTTTGACAGTTTTGAGAGCTCTGTATGGTGATTTTGGACTTAGGAGCATGTCTGGATATTGATTTGGAGGTCCGAAGGTCGTTTCGGCTTGAATTGACGGAAGTTGGAAAGTTGAAGGTTTAGAAGATTGAGAAGTTCGACCGAATATTGACTTTATTGATATCGGGTCCAGATTTTGGTTCCAGAATTTGGAATAGGTCTGTTGTGTCAATTATGATTTATGTGCAAAATTTGAGGTCAATCGGAGTTGGTTTGGTATGTTTTAGGCATTAGTTTCAGAAGTTAGAAGTTCATAAGTTCAGTAGGCTTAAATGGATGTGTTATTCGTGGTTTTAGTATTGTTTGATGTGATTTGAGGCTTCAAGAGATTTCGTATCATGTTTTAGGACTTGTTGGTATATTCAGACAGGGTCCCGAGGGCCCCAGGTGTGTTTTGGATTGAGTTCAAACCAATTGTTCTTGAAATGGAATTGCTGGTTTTCTGAGTTCTGGTTTGGTTCATCATATTTGCCGAGGATGTGCCACGATTGTATAGAGTAGTTTGTGGCAAATGGAATTTTACTCTTCGCGTTCGCAAAGTAAGGGACATGATAGCAGTGCTTGAGGAGTTTGTGAGTCGCGAACGCATGAGGGGTATCGCGTTCGCGTATAAGGAAGGAGAGGCTGGGGATGAGGTACGTGATGTTCTTCGCGATCGCATGGCCTAGCACGCGATCGCATAAGTTGAGGAAGCTGGTCATCGCATTCACGTGATAGCGAAGGATGTTTCGTGAGCTAGGAGAACTTTTTCCCTATGATCGCGAGTGTGTTTCCGCGTTCGCGAAAGGCAATGACTGCGCAGCAGTATTAAATTTCAAAATCAAGGGTTGTGTCCCATTTTTCATCTTTTGAAATAGAGACCTCGTTTTGGGCGATATTTGAAGAGATTTTCAAGAAGTTTATTGGAGTAAGTGATTATAACTCGGATTTGATTATTTTACATGAACCCATCATTGTTTTTACCATTTAATTAGTTTTTTGGGTTAGAAAAGTTGGGAACAAATTGTGAAAACTTCATAGCTATATTTTGAGGATTTGAAGGTCGGTTTGAGATCGCAATTGAGTAATTTTAGTACGGTTGGACTCTTTATCGAATGGGTGTTCGGATTTGGTAAGTTTGGACAGGTTTCGAGAAGCGAGTTCGGGGTTGACCTATTTAGTTGACTTTTTGATTTTCTTTAAAGATTGTAACTTTATTGTTAGGAATAGTTTTCTATGGTTCTTATTTATGACATAAAGTGATTTTGGCAAGATTCGAGCCGTTCGGAGTTGGATTATCGCAGGAAAGGCTTACTGGCGGATTGAGTTAGTGTGTTTTGAGGTAAGTGTCTTGTCTAACTTTGTGTGAGGGAATTACCCGTTAGGATTGGTGTTGTTTTGTGTTAATTGTGGTACGTGAAGGCCGTAGACGCAAGGTGACGAGTAGGTACATGGGCTTAATGTGGTAATTGACCATTTAAAGTTATGTAATTCTTTTCATTCCATTAATTGAATTGTCATAACATGTTATTGATGGTAGGCTATAATCCCATATTTTAGTCTCTTATTGCACTCTAATTCACTGCATTTTTCTTTTGTTAAGCTTTAATTGCTAGTATTTTGTACTTATTGCGTGTTTTATGTCTTGTAGGAGTGATTCCGGGTTATGTAGATGTTGTAGAACTAATTTGAGCTATTTGGATTAAAGTCTGAGTAGAAGCCCAAAGGATTAAGTCGGGATCGTATTCGGGGGTCGAGGATCACTTCTGGATGTCAAATATCAAGGAAGAAGCAACAGCTGAAGAAATGCACTAGTGTGACGCACCGGGCGACGCAGCAGTGTAATTTTGTGTTAGGAATTGACAAAGTCCAGAGACTGGGTTTCTGTGGTCTGACAAGAAAAAGCACTAATGCTACGCACCTTGCGATGCATGAAAAGCAATAAGTTTGCAATTTTTCCTATTTCGGCTACGAAAGGGTGGTTTCGTTTGGGCCCGACCCTACTTGATATAAATACATGGAAAAATGTTATTTTGTGGACTTTTGACATTCTTTAGACCTAAGGAATCTAAGGAGGAGTTGGAGGAGCAAAAGCACAAGGATTTCATCATTCTTTCCTCACTCAAGACCCAAGTTTGGATTGAATTTATGTTTTCCTATACTTTAATTATATTTGTGATGACTTGCTCGATATCTGTGGAGTAGTTGTCTTTAGGGTTTGATGGATTTGGTGTATTGATGATTGTTTGTGGATTATATCTCTAGTTTTATGTATTGAAGCGTTTTTGCATGATTTAACTATTGCATCTATATCCACTTGTTCATGTAATCGAGAGAGGCATAACTTGTGATATCTTCGCATTATATTGTTGGTTGAGTTTATTAATTATTCTTAGTAATCGAAAGAGGCTAGTTGAATTATTGATTAAACCTAGTTAGGGGAATAATCGAAAGAGGTTTTCCTAAAGACCAATCCACTACACATTCTTGCATATCTTCACGTGCTTAAAATTGGTTCATCTTGTGAGGTTAAGATTTAATCGAGAGAGGAATTTTTACTGAACATTTGAACTAATAATTGAGTGAATTCGAGAGACTCACTTAAATACTAGAAGTGAATTATCTAGAGTTAGATCCTAAATAATTATCTTGCACCTATCCTATCAACCCCTATTTTCTCCCATTGATAACTTCTTTGCTTGTTCCTTGTTGTGATTGTCATTAGTTAATAGCTTTAGATTCTTAGTTAATTTTAGTTAGACATCTTATAAATCTCAATTGTTGATTCTCCTTATAGCAATCAAACTAGAAACTACGAAAATATTGTTTAACTCCAATCCCTATGGACACGATATTATACTATACTATCTTTGACTAGCGAGCATAATTTAAGTGTGTGTTTCAAGCTCGTCAAATTTTGGCGCCGTTGACGGGGATTGGCAATCAATAGTGTTTGAAATTGTATGTAGTGCTAATTCATGAATTTTTATTTTATTTTTTTTTCCTTTTTTATCCCTCTGGGGTAGGGGTAAGGTCTGCATACACTCTACCCTCCCCAGACCCCACTTGTGGTCCTACTGGTTGTTGTTGTTGTTGTTGTTATTGTTTCCAATATAATGATGTGTCACAAGATGCAATGTATTTAAGGGTACCCCTTTTTCTCTTAAAGATGATGCAAAACAGTGGATTTAAAGCTTGCCCACATGATTAATAAGATCTTGGGAGGAGATGACCAGAAAATTCCTTGATAGAAATTCCTCCTCAGCTAAAACGGTCAAGTTTAGAAGAGAAATCCATACCTTCTGCCAGAAAGATACTGAAATTGTTTCTGAAGAATGGGAGAGGTTTAAGGAGATTGTCGGAAAGTGTCAACATAGCGAAATTGAACCCTGGATGCAACTCTAGGACTTTTGGGTGGATTGACACTAACCTCACGTAGAACATTGAGCAATGCAGCTGTAGGTCTATTGATGACGAAGACTCCAGAGGAGATAGTTACAATTCTTGATGAGTTATCTGAAGATGCAAATCAATATCCCTCTGAGAGTGTAGAAAGAAGAACATCAACTGGTGTTCACCAGGTTGATGCTAACACATCTGCAGGTACAGCTTAATGCTACGGCCAAAGAGATAAGGAAGCTGACCTTAGCCTCGATACAAAGTGAGCCTCACGTAGCTTGTGATATATGTGGAAGAGGACACCCTACTCATAAGTGTCAAGCCTCAACTGAGGAAGTAAATGATGTGGGATACTACAATTTCAATGCAATGGGTCAGAGGCACCCCGGTTTTTCATGGAGTTCACCTAGAGGTACTGCGAATGCTTTGCTGCAAAATAACTCTAGACAGCAAGGACAAGGAGCTCCAGCATACCAAAATCAGCAGAGGAAGCAATTTCAGCCTCAACATCCCATTCAGCCTGGTCTAGAGGATCTAATGAAGGCTTTCATTATCAAGACAGATGAGAGGTTGGATGCTCATGGAGCTACTATCAAAGAATTGGGCACTGGTTTGCGAAACTTCAAGAGACAAGTGGGACAAATTCCAACAATATTATCTGAGAGGGTTCCAGGTACTCTCCGCACTGACGGCTAAAAGAATCCCAAAGAAACAGTGAATGATGTAACTCTGATAAGTAGGCAAGTGTTGAAAGATCCCACCCCGATCCAAAAAGAGGTGATACATGAAAAAGAAAGTGGGGAGCAACTGAAGAATGATGAGAACAAAAAGAAGGGAGGAACATGAGGAGAGCAAACATATGCCTACTTTACCTTTCCCTCAAAAGCTATGTAGAGAAAAGCTGGACAAGCAATTTGAGAAATTTCTGGATGTGCTGAAACAAGTTCATGTAAACTTACCATTTACAGAAGTGCTCTCACAAATGCCTGCTTATGCCAAATTTATGAAGGACATCCTTACAAAGAAGAGAAATATATAGGAGACCTCGGTGGTGAAGCTCACAGAGCATTGCAGCGCGATATTATAAAATAAACTCCCACAAAAGTGTGGAGATCCAGGGAGTTTTACTATACCATGCTCATTAGGAACTATCAGTTTTAATAAATCTTTATGTGATTCTCTTGCCTCAATTAGTTTAATGCCCCTATCTATTTATAGGAAAGTAGAGAAGGAGATCGGAGAGATAAGGTATACACCAATATCTTTGCAGCTAGCAGACCAAACTACTTTAATACCCGAGGGTATAGTGGAAGATGTGTTAGTTCGGGTGGATAAGTTTGTATTTCTTGTGGATTTTATAGTGGTGAATATAGAGGAAAACAAGGAGGTCCCCCTCATCCTAGGAAGACCATTCTTAGCGACGGGTAGAGCAATATTGGATATACACGAGAGAAAACTCATGCTTAGAGTAGGTGAGGAGATGATGACGTTTTGATATAAATGTAGAAAAGGGGACACAAAAAGATAAACCAGCTACGAGTGTTGAGTGGAAAGTGAAGGGCTCAAAAGAGAAGGCTGGAGTGAGTGAGAAAGACAAGTGTGGGGTGTACCCCAAAAAGACTGAGAAAAAGCTGTCCGCATGGATGTGCGCAATAGTTCGAAGGCGAGGAATGGAGCCCCACTTTGACTCATACCTCGACTAGATGTTCAGGAAAATTTTCTTTACCTTATGCTTTTTAATTGTGTGTCGTGGGGACATGCCACAACTTAAAGTGTTGGGTGTCACTACACATTCTTGCATATCTTCACGTGCTTAAAAATGGTTCATCTTGTGAGGTTAAGACTTAATCGAGAGAGGAGCTTTTACTGAACGTTTGAACTAATAATTGAGTGAATTCGAAAGACTCACTTAAACATTAGAAGTGAATTATCTAAAGTTCGATCCCAAACAATTAACTTGCACCTATCCTATCAACCCCTATTTTGTCCCATGATAACTTCTTTGCTTATTCCTTGTTCTGATTGTCATTAGTCAGTAGCTTTAGATTCTTAGTTAATTTTAGTTAGACATCTTATAAATCTCGATTGTTGATTCTCCTAAATAGCAATCAAGCTAGAAACTACGAAAATACTATTTAACTCCAATCCCTATGAATACGATATTATACTATACTATCTTTGACTAGGGGAGCATAATTTAAGTGTGTGTTTCGAGCTCGCTGGTTATCTTCATCATCATTAATCTATCGTTACGTGATTTACTTGAAATTGTAAATACTTGTCTCATCTCTTACTTGTTATTTTCCTTTACATGCTTAGTTCAAGTTATTGTTCTCTCATTTCCTTGTTAATTATTTAACTATTGAGTTACCTTACTTGAAGTTGTTATTTCTTAATATATCTTATTGTTGAATTATGGAGTTGAAGTTATAAAGACCGTGATTCACATTGAGGCAAAGTTATAAATTATTGAAATACCATTCTTGTTGAGATATTCAATTTCGGTTCCTATTGTTGAGACTCTTATACATATTGTGATTGAGCCATGGGCTATTTATTGTGGAAAAATAATTGTTATTGACTTCTTTGGCAAGATGTGGTTTTAGGCACTCAAGGTGCGATTTATGATATGTCGTTATATAGATACGCATGCGGTGGTATAAGTATTGGGGTTGATATGCATGTGGTGAGATAAGGTGGGCCTGATACAAGTGTTGGTAGTAGGGGAACTACTTGAAGCCACGCGGTGTGATAAGGTAGGCTAAAACGCGGGTAGCTATTTCAGAAAAATAATTTTCAAAACTAAAAGGCTCCCACGGTGGTATAAGGAAAGAGTATGATTTGATTGTGAAATGAGACTACGAGGCGGTACCTCGATAGTGATTCTTGTTGATACCTTTCATTTACATCACTTGTGTTTTGTTTGCGTCGTTTCCTTAGCATTCTTATTATGTGTTTTCTACCGTGATGTAATAATTGCCTTAATTTCATTGTACCTATTCTTGTTATATTTCTATTGTATCATTTCCATTGTTTCCATTATTATACTGTAACACCTGTTCACTTTCTTTATTTATTTCAGTAGGTGTCTTGATATGACCTTGTCACTACTCTACCGAGGTTAGGCTTGATACTTACTAGGTACCGTTGTGGTGTACTCATACTACGCTTTCGCAGATCTTTTTATACAGATTCAGGTACTTCATACCAAGCTAGGCATCCGTGAGTTGAGCTTGGTTCGGAGACTTCAAGGTATACCTGCCGGCGTTCGCAAGTCTCTGAGTCACCCTCTATCTAGTTTTTATTTCATTCTCCTTATATAGATAATATTGTATAAGGATGTTTCAGTATATCCATGTAGAGCTTATGACTCGGTATCACCAGATTTTGGGTGTTATGTCCAGTTGTATTGTGGAGTCCTTTTTATGGTAGCTAATGGTTTAAATTGGATGTTTTATTACTATTTCCATTAAATTCTTCATGTATGTTAGGCTGACCTAGTCTAAGAGACCGGGTGTCATCACGACATCCTACGGAGGGAGATTAGGATCGTGACAATACCCTTTGTGCATATCCTCACTTTTTACTCTCAAGCACGACAACACACTTCCTCCACAGTTACTCAACCTCACAAGCACGACAACACCGTTTGTACTTTTCACTCCTCCTTGACAAGCATCACATAACACAATACCAAGCAAGGTGGGAAGCACAAACGACATCAAGAGAAACATTTGAGCATAACTCACCATACGTGAATTTACCACACCTTTGCACTTACAACCGAATATCTCATTAATCTCAACATATGAAATAACATAAATACGAGGAATCAAAGAAATACACAATCTATCTAAAGCATGGAAGATGTAATACACAAAGTAACATAGTACAAATAAGACTAATTCTACCCGCATGCTATCCCATGGCCAACGCATATACACTCGTCACCTTGCATATACATCGCCCCTAACACACAGATCACATAGCAAATAGACTTGATTATACATCCTTTTCCTTAAATCAAAGGTAACCAAGACACTTACCTCTTTCGAAATAAGATCAACAACACAACACGACTTTTCTTTGAGAACAAACTTCCAAACCACCTGAATCTAGTAAATTATTGTTCAAACAAGTCAAAACAAGCTTTAGAAACTACCTTCGAATGAAAAATGGTTGATCTTTATCGTAATTTAAAAAGCTAACAAAAAGTCAACCAGGGCTCACCTAGTGGAAATCCTAAACTAACACCAAATTCTAATTACCCATTCACCCCCGAGCCAGATATGTTATTTATTTCGAAATCTGACCTATTTGAGTTCTAAATCTCAACTTTATAAAATCCCAAAATTCTACCTAAAACCCCAATTTCTACTCTAAAAATCTTAGATTTGATAGTGAAATTCACGAAAAAGAAATGGAAATTGAATAATAACAAGTTAAAGTTACTAACCTATGAAGTTGAGAAGAAATTGCTCTCCAAAAATCTCCTCTATCGAGTCTAGGTTTCACAAATGGTATAAAATGAGCTAGGTCCCGAAATCCCTAACTTTTACCCAGTTGCAAATATCCCAATCATGAACTCATATTCGTAATTGATACGTTCGCAAATGCGCTCAGCTGGTCGCAATTGCAAACTAGCTTATGAGCCTCCAATATAGCAAAAGTGATGCCTTCACCACAAATGCGAAACGAGCAGACCGCAAATGCGAAGATGCCCCTAAGTCCCTCAGAGTCGCGAATGCGACAGAACCATCCCAAATCGAAGACCACCACCATCGCAAAAACGAACATGGCTTCACAAAAGCGAACATGTCCCCCAAATGCGAGGCTCGCATTTGTGATCGAGACCTGTAGATCAATAATAGCAGCAATTGCTTCAACTGTCCAAAACCATTAGCGACGCATCCGAAACTTGCATAAGCCCCTCGGGCTCTAATATAGATATCCACACAAGTGTAATAATATCATAAAAACTTACTCGCAAACTCAAATGATCAAAATAACATCAAAACTCAAGAATCGATCATTAAAACTCAATATTTTTCTAAGTTAAACTCAATTTTCCAACTTTTCACATGACGCAAAAACAGCCTCCGGTCATTCGGGATCCCAACCAAACATGTGTTTAAGTCAAAAATTATCATACAAACCTACCAAAATAGTCAAAACACCGATCCGAGATCATTTACCAAAAACGTTGATCATGGTCAACTTTAGTCATTTTAAAGTCAAAAATCATATTTTCTTTAAAATTTCACATATAAACTTTTTGAAAATCGACACAGACCATGCACGCAAGTCATAAATCATCAAATTGAGCTATTGAAAAGTATTTCAACATAGAAGGGGAGCTAGTACTCAAAACAAACTATTAGATCGTTATATACTCCACCTCTAAAAGAAACGTTTGTACTTGAACGGATATAGAAATGTATCTCGACTGGTAAAAAAGATGTGGGTACCTACTCATCATGTCGGACTTTGACTCCCAAGTAGCCTCCTCAATCAGCTGAGCTCTCCAACGTACTTTCATACAAAGAATATCTTTAGATCTCAATTTTCAAACCCACTGGTTTAGAATAGCCGTTGGCTCTTCCTCATAGGTCAAATTCTCATCAAGCTGCACTATGCTGAAGTATAAAATGTGTGACCTATCTTTATGGTACTTTCGAAGCATGAACGTGAAATACTGATGTACCCAAGCTAGGCTAGGAGGAAATACAAGCCTATAAGCAACCTCGCACACTTTCTCCAAAATCTCAAATAGGCCAATAAACCTCGGGCTCAACTTGCCCTTCTTAAATCGCACCATTCCCGTCATAGGCGACACTCAAAGAAGAACCTTCTCACCCACCATGTAAGCCACATTTGGAAGCTGAAAGTTTAAAAGTTCATTAAGTTTGATTTGAGGTGCGATTTGTGGTTTTTAATGTTGTTACGTGAAATTTGAGGCCTCGAGTAGGTCATCGTTATGTTTTGGGACTTGTTAGTATGTTCGGACAGGGCCCCGAGGGGCTCAGATGAGTTTTGGGCGTGTTTTGCCTTTCAGCGTAACTCTTTTGCCTGGACTGTGTTTTATGGAGCCGCTCCTAAATCACTTTTACCTTTTTCAAAGCATCATGAACCAAGTCTGCACCCAACAATCTAACCTCACCTGGCTCAAACCATCCAACTAGAGAACAACATCGCCTCCCATATAAGGCCTCATACGAAGCCACCTGGATACTCGACTGATAGTTGTTGTTGTAGGCAAACTCTGCTTGAGGTAGAATTGGTCCCACTAAACCCTGAAATCAATAGAGCAAGCAATCAACAAGTCCTCTAAAATCAGAATGGTCCGCTCAGACTGCCCGTCCGTCTGAGGGTGAAAAACACAATACTCAGCTCAACTCGCGTGCCCAACTCATGCCACACAACTCTTTAAAGTATGAAGTGAACTGCTTGCCCAGTCTAAAATGATAAAAATGTCCACACCGTGCAGGCAGAAAATCTTTGGGATGTAAATCTTAGCCAGCCGCTCAAAGAATAAGAAGTCATCACCGGAATAAAATGTGCGGACTTAGTCAAACTGGTGCATAATGACCCAAATGACATCTTACTTCCTCAAGGTCCGTGGTTAGCCTACCACAAAGTACATAGTGACACGCTCTCACTTTCACTCTGGTATCACCAACTTTTGAGTCAATCCACCCGGTTTGTTGTGTTCATACTTCACCTATTGACAATTCAAGCACTGAGAGACATGCACAACAATGTCGTTGTTCACATTCCACCACCAATAGTGTTGCTTCAAGTAATAATACATCTTTGTGATACCGGAGTGAATGAAATATTGTGGACTATGGCCTCCTCAAGGATAAACTCTCCCAATCCATCAAGATTCGAAATACAAATTTAGCTCTAAGTCCACACAATACCATCATCCTCGATCACAACCTTCTTGGAACCACCCCATTGCACCGTGTCTTTAAACACCAACAAGTGAGGATCATCAAACTGGTGAGCCTTGATGCTCTCTAACAAAGATGACCGGGCCACAACTCAAGTAAAAACCCAACTACGATCCGAATATCCAACCTTAAGAACCTGAACACCCATGGCCAATGGTCTCTCCACTGTTGGTAAAAGTGCCAAGCTATACCCATGCTCTCCACCTTCCTACTCAAGGCATCGGCCATTATATTAGTCTTCCCCGGATGATACAATATGATAATATCATAGTCTTTCAATAAATATAACCATCTCTACTGCCTCAAATTAATATCCTTCTGCTTGAACAAATTTTGGAAGCTCGGTATAGACCTTACATGGCATGCCGCATAGATAGTACCTCCAAATCTTAGGCGCGTGAACAATGGCTACTTGTTCCAAATCATACACAGGGTAGTTCTTCTCATGGACCTTCAATTGAAAGGACGCGTAGGCAGTAACCCTACCATCCTGCAACAATATCGTGCCAAGTCCAATATGTGATTCATCACAATACATGGTGTAAGATCCCGAACTTGTGGGCAACACCAACATTAGAGTTGTAGTCAAGGCAATCTTGAGCTTTTGAAAGCTCTCCTCACACTCATCAGACATCTGAAAAGAGCACCCTTCTGAGTCAACTTGGTCAATGTGGCTGAAATATATGAACACCTATCCACAAACCGGCAATAGTAGCTTGCCAAATCCAATAAGCTCCGAATCTCTGTGGCTGAAGTAGGTCTAGGCCAATTCTAAATTGTCTCTATCTTCTTAGGATCACCTTGATACCCTTGGAAGACACAACATGATGCAAAAAGGTAACTGAGTCTAACCAGAACTCACACTTCAATAACTTGGCATATAGCTATATCCTTCAACGTCTGAAGTACAACCCGTAGGTGCTACTCATGCTCCTCTCAAGTACGAGAGTAAGCAAAAATATCATCAATGAAGAAAATCATAAAGGAATCCAAATAAGGCTTGAACACTCGGTTCATCAAATCTATGAAGGTTGTTGGAGCATTAGTCAAGCCAAATGACATCACGAAGAACTCGTAGCGACCATATCGAGTCTTAGTTGTCTTAGAGACATCTGATGCCCTAATCTTCACCTTAAAGTAGACAGATCTCAAATAAATCTTGAAAAACACCTTGGCATGCTGAAGTTGGTCAAATAAATTATCAATCCTAGGCAATAGATACTTATTCTTGATAGTGACCTTGTTCAACCGCCGATAATCTATGCACATCCTCATCAATCTGTGTTTTTTCTTAACAAATAATACTGACGCACCCCAAGGTGAAACACTAGGTCTAAGGAATCCCTTGTCAAGCAAATCCTGCAACTAATCCTTCAATTCTTTCAACGGAGATGGAGCCATACGTTACGGTAGAATAACCAAATCAATGCAAAATTCAATATCCCTATCGGGTGGCATACCGGATAAATCTATAGGAAACACCTCTAAAAACTCACTTACGACCGGTACCGAATCCATAAAAGGGACCTCTGTACTAGAATTTCAGATATAAGACAAGAATGCTAAATACCCCTTCTCAACCATATGCCGAGCCTTCAAATATGAAACCACCCTACTAGTAGAGAGACCAAGGGTCCCTCTCCACTCTAATCTAGGCAACCCCGACATGGATTAAGTCATAATCTTTCCATGACAATCCAAGATAGCGTGGTAGGGGGACAACCAATCCATACCAAGAATAACCTCAAAATCTACCATATTCAGCAAAAAAGATCAACTACAGTATCAAAACCATTAATGGTAACAACACAAGACCGTACACCTAATCAACCACTATGAAATCTCCAACTGGTGTAGCCAAAATAGGAATATCAAGAGCATCACGAGGCATGCTCAAATGTGAAGCACAATATGAAGACATTTAAGAATATGTAGAACCCAGATCAAACAACATGGAAGCATCTCTATGACAGATGGAGACAATACATGTGATAACTGCATCGGACGACTCCGCCTCAGGTCTATCCAGAAATGCATAACATCGGAGCTGAGCCCCACCAACCTGTCTTCTACTACTAGGATAACCTCTCACTGACTTGCCTCAACCTCTAACTAACTGGCCTCCACCTCAGACTACCTGATCCTCATCTCTAGCTGGATGAATGGGTGGTGAAGCCACCGGTACTAGAATTATGGCACGAGTACCCTGCTGCGGCATACTTCTCTTCGACCTAGGGAAAAACTTCACAACGTTTCTCAAATCCCCATATACATAATAAGCCCTCTTTTGACGTGGAGGATGAACTTGGAGCTACCCTTGATGACCCAAATAACCACCCTGGTAACTCTATGTTGGAGTTGCACTGACCGGAGTTGGAGGTGCACTGTATGCTAGATTCTCGGATCAAGATCCATAAGCATTATGGATACCTAAAGTACTATATGTGGCCTATAGGGCTAATTGCATCGGCCCGATAAGATGGCCTCAACTATAGGAACCCCTGCCTCCAGACGAGGCACCATTGAATCCTCCAAAATAACAGGACCTCTTGTCAGAGGTCGTCTCCCTCTCCTGGCCTCTTATGTGCTCAATCCTCCGGCAATCTCCACTATCTGAGTAAAAGAAATCTCAGCCTCAGTCTCCCTAGCCACTGAAGACTGATGCCATATGTAAGACCTCTATGAATCTCCGCACCTTCTCCCTCTTAGTAGGGATCAGGATAACTGCATGGCATGACAAATCCACAAATCTAGTCTCGTACTAAGTAACAGTCATACTACCCTGCTGAAGGCACTCAAACTAGCTTCGCAACTCCTTTCTTTGAGTGAAAGGAATAAACTTCTCCAAGAACAATTGTGAAAACTGAGGAGGTGATCCTGATGGCCTGCCCTACTCAAAGGCCTACCACCACCTCTTGGTGGAACCATGCATCTAAAAGATGGTAAAATCAACTCGGACTCCACAATCTCCATGTTGCGCAAAATCTCTTGGCAACGATCTAAGAAGTCTTGGAGGGGTCCTTTGAAGGTGCACTTCTAAAGTGAGAGGGAAAAAAATTGGTGAACCTATCCAACCTCTTCAGCTCATCAGCTAACATCGCAGGTCTGTCTCTAGGTTGCGTAGCAACAATAGGTCGAGCCACCCCAACTGGTAGAACTCATGTGGTCTAGTAACTATGAGTTATATGCCCTAGAGTATGAGTGGTGGGAGTCTGGGCTTTCCCCCCTGCATGGGAAATGGCTGGTGCCACAGGAAACACACCGGCCTGATCCATACTCTCTATGAGACCAACCATGTAGACAAAGGCGTCCTAAAGCACTAGGGTAGCAATAAACCCCTCTAGAACCTGAATTGGTCCTACTGGCTCAACCTGATCTAGAGTCTTAACATCCTGCACCATCTGAGGCTCGACAACAGGTGCTATGGTGCATGCTCAAGGATGAGCTCTGTTGCACCCTAATTTGCACTAGTCAAACAAATACAACTAATGGTTTATCTAAAGTTGATGAAAGAGAGTCTCCACCTAATATTTAAGGTATATTAGGCTACCTATGTGTTTGTAAAGTTATTATCCTAATGGTCTGCTAAGCAGTGAGATTTGGGTAAGTGTTCAAGTTATTCTAAGGGAAAGGTATTAGGCATTCCTTAAAATCCACCTGAGGTGGCTTCTTAAACTTAGGCTAGGTTTGGGGAAAGGAAAGTCTACATCATGCTCAGCTTAGTGTCTAAATTAGCTAAATAAGATTTGTAAAGAATGTTTTGAAACCTCCTTTGAAAAAAAAAACCCATTGTTTTGGGAAAAGTTGTGAATTTTATTTGAAAAGGGAGATATTATTTGTGAGGTTGTGTAGCTTGAAAAGCGAAAGATTTACCCGGTGGAAATATGTCTCTAGTTGGAATACCCTTGTCTTTGAAGACATTTTTAGCGAAAAAATCTTGTGCTTAAAACTCGTTGATGTTTGTTATTGCAAACTTGAATATGTGACTGACTTTAATTTTGAAAATAGCCCGTTATTGTATATAATCTGCTTTGAAGTTCCAAGAAGTGTTAGTTTCTGTTCTCAAATTTGTTAATTATTAAAAGGTGAAAATCATTAGTGATAAACATGAGTAAACTGTTTATTTTATTGAAAAGGTTAGTTTCAAACTATAAAATCTCAAGTAACGAAAAGCAAGCGAGTTTTTATAATCCTATTCGACCGCCTTTTACCCAAAAATTTTGGCTTGCCTATGTTTCCTAAACAAAGCATCAGATAATAATCCATAGTAACTTTAGTTTCTAAAGATATATATATACATGGGAAACAGATAATTGGCTAATGATTGTTTGAAATAAAAAGAGGAAGATAATTGGATGCTTCGTATTAGGCCAACGGATAATCAAGCCCAACAGATTAACATAAGCAGGAGACTCAACATGCATGAAAGCAAAGAATACGGCCCGAGTCTGCAACTTAGGCTTGATTTTCAAAGGAACTCACTAGGCCTAGATCGTACATGCACAAAAGAATGGGGAAATAATTAATGAAAAATCAATAAGAGATAATATTATAGCAAGTAACAATAATAACAGGAGGGGAAGGAATACAGTGAAACCAATTTTACTTGTATTAACCCGATGAGAATTAATAGGAATTAATGACCAAAGGCTTAGAATGAGACCTTATTTATGGATAAAATTCTCATGTAGGCCCCCTGATACTTCAAAGTTCACAAAGATCTCAGGGACCCCGAGCAGCGCTTGCGCCAGGGAGGGGTACTTTAGCCAGAATCCAGATTCACACATAAATACCCTTAGCCATCTACTCTTACTCTCCCTCAAAGGTTTAAACACAAGTAAGTTTTTAGATTCCATGCATTGTCAGAAATAAACACAAGGTTCATGATAAGCTTCCTAAAAGCTCATATGCACAGAAGTCCAATACATTGATACAAACAGCTACTGAAAAAGTTACATTATAATCAAAATACCAAGACATAAGCAACTCAGAACTAGCAACAGTACTGACCCTAGAATCCCTTACCAGAATATTAACCTAAGGGTATATCATGGCAAATGGACTGATATAGTTTAGTAACATTAGTGACCTTAAGGTTGATCTTAACATATGTCAAATCACTTAAAAGGATCACTATTAAGATACAACAAGTTAATTGCACATTATCAGCAAATACTACTTCTAGCCAATTCAGGCTTCGGAAAGATTTAGTCAAGTGGTCCAAGCAGTGATAAATGACACAGAAAGACATATGCACTAGTTCTATTAGCTCTACTGAAAACTTCCCTGTGGGCTCCTGACACTTTAGAGTTCACAAGGTTCTCAGGGACCCCAAGCAGTGCTTGTGCCGGGGATGGGTACTTTAGCCACAATCCATGTTCACACCTAAATACCCTAAGTCATCTACTCTTACTCTCCCTCAAAGGTTTAAATACAAGTAAGGTTTTAGAAATTTCATGCATTTTCAAAAATAAACACAAGGTTCATGATAAGCTTCCCAAAAGCTCAGATGCACAGAAATCCAATACACTAATACAAACAGCTACTGAAGATGTTGCATTACCATCAAAATACCAAGAAATGAGCAACTCAGAACCAGCAACAGTACTAACCCTAGAATCCCTTACCAGAATATTAACATAAGGGTATATCATGGAAAATAGAGTGATAGATTCTAGTAACATTAGTGACCTTAAGTTTAATCTTAACATATGTCAAAACACTTAGAAAGATCATTATTAAGATACAACAAGTTAATTGCACATTATCAGTAGATAAGTACTACTTCTAGTTAGTTCAGGTTTCATAGAGATTTAGTCAAGTGGTCCAAGCAGTGAAAAATGACATAGAAAGACATATGCACTAGTTCCATTAGCTCTACTAAAGATTTATCAATTCAAGACCTTTGAACATGTCCATAACACTTAGAGCAAACCAATAGACACTTCAAATTGGTCGGGGACTAACATATACATGGCTGAAACCTTTTTGGACTTGTTAAACTTCTCAGAGGTGATGGTAGATAACAAAGACACTGATATACCCTGAGGAGTCACGTTTTGCTAATGACATGTTATCTAGTGGTAACAATGGGTAGTCTAACAGGCTTTCAGGCTGCTAGAGCCTATTAACACTTTATTTCATGATCAGGTCCCTCTATAGTGACATCATATAGACAAAGAGAGTTAGAGAGGTTTATCCTTAGTTGATTAAAGCAGGATAAGTAGGTTGTAATCAGTTCATTTAACAAGCAATGGAGTTCAGTGACAAGTTATACCAACATAGTCTGATACATGACCTTCACATTTATTAATCTTATTCAATTAAGATAACATGACAAAATGATCATATCTTAGCATAACAAATAGAAGCAAGTCCCTTGATGAGGGTCATTCATTTGAATGCAATATGACAGTGTAGGTGGATCAGGATTACACATGGCTATAGGCATGGGTCTAGGCAGGCAACAGAGTAAGTTAGGCATGAAATTTCTCAAACTAAGAACATAGGAGAGGTTCGCAAACACCATTGGACTAACAGAAGTAGCATGATGAGTGTGAGCATGAGCATAGCAGTCAATAAGAGTCAATTAACCATCATAACAGTAAAGATTTTATAAATAGCCACTCCTACAAAGTTCAAAATCATAAGATAGCTGAAGGACATGGCAAATCGAACTAGATCAAGTGAGCAGGTTCGGTTTTATCACATGATCTCAAGCCAATGATAAACTTATATGAGTCACTAAGAACACAAAAACAACTAGAGTCAACAGAGACAACCAGTCAAACATAAAGTTGTAATAAGATTCACCCATTGAACTAAGACATAGCAATATAATTTCATGGACATGATGATCATGCTACTGGAGATAACAGGGCATTAGAGAGGATTCACAAATATGATTCGAATGGCTTATCTGAGATGATAGTGTCCATATAATTATTTCTTAACCAACAAGGGTAAATCACACATAAAATCAGCAAATGTTTAAGTTTTGACTAAATGCCAACATTTAGCAGAATTTGTTAATATGAAGAACATGCAAAATCATTTTAACTAGCTAAGCTATAAGAGTTAAGATTCAAATAATAATTACAGGTTAATAACAACACAAAGTAACATAACTATTAGGGGGCATGGTCAACCTCAGAGTGAACAAAATAACATGAAGGTCACTACATAGCAAAATCCCACACCAACATGCTTAGCGGATGATTTTTAGTACAAACAACATAAACATAAAGTCACATAACTAATTTAGGAAAAACTAAAGAGAACATGGGAGCATACGCTGACCTTTTGCGGAGCAGCAAACCAAGCAGATGCTAACATCCGTCTAGGATGTCAAAACTTTCTACGATCCACTAACAGAGAATCAAAAGAAGAGAGAGAAGCTAGAAAGGAAATACAAGAACTCAAATTTTAATGGAAAAGACTTGAACTTTTTCTTTCAGTAGTAGTATTAGGTGTATTGATGTATATTAATGTCTGTTATGTGAGAGCCTTTGAGGTCGTATTTATAGTGGCCTTCAAGACTTAGGGTAGTGGTTAATTCAAAACTGATAGTGAAAGTGACGAAGGTAGGATGATGACATCAATAGGAGTTAAATCAATGAAGAACAAACATGAAAACATCATCGGGATTACCTGGGCACGATGGTCGATCGTTGAAGCTTCTGGACTATCGGTCAAGCCCCAATATCGAGAGGTTACTGCATTTGACCTCTGAATAAAGAATAATAATGATGAAATTGGAGGTAAAATACCATGCACGCCATGGATTTGAAATATCGAAGGAAGAACGGGCAATTTTCAGTAGACCTTTTAGGTCTAGGGTTCGAATTGGGGAATTTGAAATTTAGTGACCAAAATGGAAGTAATCGGTTGGATTCGCAAATGTAGGGGACGGATTGAGTGGTTGGGTGTTTGAATATGTAACCTTGATAAAATTTGTGAATGGATTTGCGATTGACGGGTTGATGAGGATGAGAGAAAAGAGAGAGAGAATTGGGAAAGAGAGGCGGCCGAATAGGGTTGAGAATGAGTAGGGTTTGGGGTCTCTAAGGATTAAAAGTGAAAGATTGAATCTAAGCCGTTAGATATCTCAACGGCTTCGACTTTTTAGAAGGCGAGATTTGATAAAAATGGTACTTCGGGAAAAAACGAGGGTCCTTGGATCTTTGTGATCCAACGGTTGAGATAGGATCTGGAAAAATGTTTAAAATAAAGAAAAAGCAGGAATTAATGTGGACCATTGATGATTTAGATCAACGGTCCAGATCTGTTGTGTTTGTTTTATGAGTAGAAAAGATAGGCGACCTGGCACGATTCCATTGGTTGAGATGCAATGGCATGGATTGCCAACAAGAGATGGAAGAGGTGGGTCCGGACTGGGTTAGAGGTTTGGGCTTGTGTGTTTTGGGCCAAATACGGCTGAAATGGACTTAAACACATAGCCACATTGAATTTAAATGGCTAATTGCAATTATAGCCTTTTGAACTTTTAAACCCTTTTGAAATCAACTTAATCATGCTTAATTAATCATAATAAAATATAATTACCAAATATATTATTAATTACTGTAATTAATTAATTTATTATTAAAATATTTTATTTTGTGAAACTAATTTTGGTTAATTAAAGTAGTAAAAGTAATATATTTATAAATTAAAGATTAATTCAATAAATTAATTATAAAAAAAAAAATTTACCAAAATAAAATGGTTATTTTAATAGTTTAGAATAGTAAGAGTAATTTATTTAATAATATTTAATATTAAATGGATATTAATTCAACAACGTTAACTATTATTATCTATTATATTTTAGAAAAATACTAATTTTTTATTAGAAAATATTTTATCATATTTGTTGCTAATTAATAAGAATATCTAATTTTAATTTTAAAAGGGATGGTCAAAATTGATCGTCAACAACTGCCCCTCTTTGACTAGAGACGATGAAAAAGTTTGCGAGCAAATAAATTGACTTAAAGACCAATTTTGTCCCGACTCTAGGCATGTCTTGCAGGATTGATATATGGATTTGGGAAAGATTATGAGTTGTGAGATTAGGGGCCGAATTCTGCTTTGAATCGCCTACATACCTCGGGCTTAACGAGGATCAGGCCTCATGTAGTTATGGAACGACAATTTGGAGAGGGTAGTGATTGCAGGAGTTTCTCCAGTATCGTGTTATGACGATACTGCAGGACGGGAAGATCTTGGAACCCAGAGTGACTCCATGGATTGTAGCTTGATTACGAGACTTGAAAGGTCTGACGATTTTGGGGCTTTACTTATTAGACTGAGTTGGAGTTTGGATCTTTGGCTCGCTTATGAGTTTGTTGTTCCTCGTAGCGGTGTAACTTGGTTTGCTGCTTAGAAGAAGTTCCACATCGTAGTGTCTGATCCTGCAAAAGAAGATACACGCATACCCCTATATCATAATGCAAATACGTTAAGATATGATGTAAATAATGCAGGAATGATGATGTTTGGCTGTCTGCTAGCCGTTATTTTAGATCTTAGGGAGACGGGATATTTGAATCTGAAATATCTTAACTCTGGAGCATTATTTGGGATGTCGGGGATGGGCCTTTGAACTTGACTTGATTGTTAATCGGTTTGTGTACCGTTCTGCAGCTATTGGAACATCCGAATCTCCACACGATGGGAGTATCTCCACGCGATGGGAGTAGTTGACTATGAATTTAAAATCTCCAACATGTGGGAGTAGTTGAATTTGAATGTAAAATCTTCGCAAGATGGTATCTCCGTGCGATGGGAGTAGATGATGATAAAATGTCGGTAAACTGCATAAATAAAACATCAAAATATTCAAGATAAAATGGAGAAATAAATGAGCATGCCCAAGAGATACTCTTGACTGCAAAGAACTAATTGCGGCCGTCGAACGGCGGAACATGGGGCAGAATTGGATGGTCCATCCTTCGATTGGTGAAGTCGGTGATGAGGTTTGCACCTATCTAGTTGGAATATCCATTATGGAAGAGTGATGGTGAGGTCTGTGTGAAGTACTCCGGTTGGCAAGCGAACAGTTCGTTGTATATAGGGCTCTGGTTGGCGGGGCGGTGGCTCAATATGTACAAGATGCTCCGATTAATAGAGGTGACGGTTTGCTATATACAACGCTCTAATTGATGATGCCAGCGACTTGGTATGTACAAGGTGCTCCAATTGGTAAAACAGATGATTTGATATATACATAGTGCCTCGAATGTTACAATGACTTGACTCTGGAGTACCTACAAAGAATTTGAAATTAATCCTTAACAGTATGACAATAATGAATTGAATAATAAAATAGGGATAGAGGCTCATGAGATTGTAGTCAGTCCATCATTGTTTCCAGTGCGCTCTTGTATCCTTTGATTCCTGTCTATCCTGCACTCGAAAAAAAATTCTTAGTATGGGGCATCAATTTGTGTTGATTGCAGGCTTGGCCTTGCCCCGAATCTGGTATGTTACACCATGGAGCTCGATAGGTGGAAGAGTAGAATTTTTGAAAGATATTTTGAAAAGTCATTTATGTTTAATACAAACGTCGTTATTTCGGATTATGATATGTTTAGAAATTACTTTTGGCGCGAGTGTCATTTCTTTAAGGCTCCGCCCTGTTGATGACGGTCTTCTGGATATCCCTGATGACGTAGCTTCTTGTTGTCACGATCACGTCCTAATCTAAGCAAATGCATTACAATAGCTTTACTAGGGTTATGACCGAACCTTTTCAGGTTGCCTACGTATCCGAACAGAATCAGGTCCGGATGTAGTTTGAGGATGATAAAATGATGAATGAATTATGATGGAATGACTGAGCCTGACTCAGGCAGCCTGCATATCCAAATGGAATTGGGTCAAAATGTAGTTCGATTACAATAGATGCAAAATGGTGAGAACTTAAAAGGCATGGCTGAGTCTAACTCAGACTGCCAACGTTTCCAAATGGAATCAAGCCAAAATGTAGTTTGATTACATTAGATGACTGAATCCGATGTGGGTTGCCTACATATTCCTACTAAAGGAAATCAAGTCGTGGTAGTTCCAAATACATACGAAACGACATTTGGATTTCTATTACAAAAGGAGAGGGATATCGGACCCTACGTGGGTTGCCTACGTATCCCGCCGTGGGAAGTCAGGTCGAGCATAGTTCTATTACACCAAAACCTTAATTCTATTGGCTTCAAATGTAGTGTCTCTTGATTGCGTTTGAGTTAATAGGCTTTTTACTAACTCTGCCATCCATTTCTTCTAGGATCAATGTTCCACCCTGTTTACCCTTAAGATTGGATAACAATTGAATTTATAATGGGGTTAAGGATTTGTAAATTTTTTTGATAATGAATGATAGCAAATCTTGAGTACTTAGAATTTGATGGAGAGATAGAATGATCAAACCGTGTTTTAACGATGAACCGTATGCAATGAAGTGATAAATAGACAAGAAACTTAACCTCAGTCAGTAATAATCAAGCAAAAAAGGTGTTTTGTATTTCAGAAGAAGATATATTCAGAATGCCCAGACCAACTTGCCTTGCAAAGGGTCTGCCTCTTGCTTATAAACAGATTCCCTTTACATGGGTTAGTGTGAAAGTCTCAATATTCATTATTCCTCCTACATGGATAAGTGCAAAGGTTACAATAAAGACAAGGGAACTGATTACAAGGGAGATCTTACTTATTATGGGATTTAATACATTTACTATCCTTAAATGACAATATAAAGTTCGTAATGACATATTAAGAAAAACGTCTGTTGATTGGCGAGATATAAGGGCCAGGGCCGATCATGATCGATCCTCGATCATGAGGTATTTCTTGACCGACCGGATCTTGATAACTCCGTTCCATGTATTCGACTTTATAACCCCGGCTCGAAGAGCCAGCTCGCATTACCTTCGACCTTCCTTCATCCACAGGTATTTGACCCGACTTTACTTGATTGTATCTCACCCAATACAGATAGTCCCCTCGTTTATTGGAGAGTAAGGATAATAAACGATATGAATCTCTTAACTTTAGGCTTACCAACCGAGAAACCGACGCTGGCTCGTATCGTGCCGCAGAAGCTTGTTCGTCGACGTTCCTTGCTCAGAGGATTTCTGTATATGACGGCAGGGCAATGACGTGCTTAATTGCTGGCGTAGGTAATCATTATCCGTTCTTTTGCAGAAGCTAGTTCTTTCCCATCACATTAAATGTGCGCGTCTCAATGCCGCCCGCATTGTACTCTGTGCCACAGTCTTTGGAAAAGTATAAATACCTCGTCCTTGGCTTGTTTGTCTCACTTTGTCTTCTTCTACTAATTTGTTTAGCCCTTCTTTTACTGTTCGTCTTCTTCGCTGCAAGAATTTTTTGAACTTTTCTGCTTCCCTTTATTTCCATGGCAAAAACATCCAAGACCGTTCCCCAAGGTCAGTCATCTCCTGCCCACCCCATTGAAAGAACTGAACCTCTTGATGTCGAAGGATCTTCTACAGAACCTCCATTGCAAGCCTTTATTCCACCGGGGTGTTACATAGGTACAGATTTTAAAATTGAGAAGTCGTCTTCCGTGCCCGGTCGGGGCGAACCGGTTTCAGATTACGTTAGCACCATTACTTCACAATATCTTGACCGGGTCAAGACCGACTGCCATTGGCATGACAAGGAAATAGTAATACCATCCCCTGAAGAATCCATAACCACATATGTAGAGGGATATATTAGTGTGTACACTTACCCATTCACGTTTGGGCCTGTAGATCCCATGATAGTAGAGTTTTGTAGGCGATACCAAGTTACTTTGGCTCAAATGCATCCCTCTGTTTGGCGTATAATCTACCTCTTTCGTTTCTTCATAGATAAGATCGAGGGAGGGCATCCCTTTACCCTTGATCATTTGCTCAGACTGTATAGTCCCCGAATGTTTCGAGGAGGGCTAATCAAATTAGTTCG